>JAOWAY010456113.1:0-29643 GCA_028565895.1 Goniobranchus geometricus | reverse complement strand
TATGACTCGGCCGGGGATCGAACCCGCGACCTCCCGCTTCTGAGGCGGACGCTCTAACCACTCGGCCATCGGATCGGACCCAAGAGTACAGTAACCTCACTGTTCATAATACTGTTTTATACAAAAGATGGCGTTTAAACTAAGGTAGCCATGGATGGAGTGATCTACACCTAAAAGATATTACTTTCTAAAGAACGTTTACACCAGTCTCCTCAACAACCAGGCTGAAATGGATGCAATGCAAAGATTTGCCAAGTTGATTGGACAATTTGTTAGCTCCTAGTCAAGAGGCGCACTTTGTAAGAAATCTGTCTTGTGATGGATTTGGCTTGGGCATATTATTTTATCTTTTTCATGATCTTTCATGATCACTTGACCGTATGATTAGCTGTCATTCAAAAAAGTACTTTCACTGAATTGACCAATTTGTGACCTGTGAAGGACTGTCTACTTTTTAGTCATAATTTTTCTTTTTAATCTAGATAGCTTTTCACAGACTGACTGATTAAGTTAGTACATATATTTCCTCCACACAATACATGTGTATGGGTGTACATCACTTTATAGAGGGAGGAGGGAGGTGTACTTTGGTATTCTTTACATCTAAAATTAAAGATTGATAGCTTGAGGTTTCAGACCAGACTGAAGATTAGCATTGATCACCTCATGTCATTTACAATATCAGATGCCAATTGTGGAGTGTTGTAAACCAAATTCAGTTGAGATGAAAATAATTGAACAAGCAAAGGTATTGCCTAAAAGAGCCTTAACAGAGATATAGATTATGTCCTTACTTATGCCAGAAATGGGGAACTACTCACATACCTTCACAAGTTATCTGTATTTGATGTACCCTGCACAAGATTTTATTCTGCTGAACTTGTTCTTGCACTGGAATATCTTCAGGGTCTGGGCATTGTGCACAGGTGAATAAATGTACATGAGATAAATAAAGCTAGTATTTAGAGTGATACATGAATTACTTGCATCTTGCTGTTATAGATTTTCGCAATCCAACTAACTCAAAGGTAAAACAAAGTTTGAAAAATGCAGCAGAGGAGAAATTGAGAAAGGGTCTTTAGATTGAAGGGGATAGTGAAAGTGGTGGTTTGAGGAACCTACCCCCTTAATGGGGTGCAACAAATTGTCATTTAAATTTATTGTGGATTTGGTTTCCATTGTCAATCACTTTACTCCAAGGCCTAGTGAAATTTTAGCATAATATGAATTACCATGGCACACATTCAGACAAGCACTGATGCACCATTCAATCTGAAGAGCTGAGTTGTGTTAAGCTGGTCAACTTTACTTTTCTTTGTCTTTAAAGGTACAAGACACTCAACAGAGGGTATTGTTCTTTTTTGAAGACAGATTGACACTATCAGTTTATGATTGTCTGCAGACTGTTTTCTATGGCCCAGAAGGTCTGGAAAGAAGGGGGTGGAGGTGTGTTGGGGAGGTACTGACTAATTGGAATTAGCCAGATCATTTTAACACTGCACCTTGAACTCCCAAACCGGTGCTGCCTTCAAGCAAAGCTACACAAACACAAAATCCCCTAACAAATGATTGTTCCATGTCATTCGAGGAATGTATTGCTGATTTAAAATGATAGTTATAAAGTTTCTTGTTTTTTTATTCTTCTTATGCAATGCTGACGATTGGTATAAATTCATAAAATCTGAAAACATATCAACTTCAGCCTTAAGGTTGCTAGTTGTTTAGAAATTATTGCAGTTGTATTGTTAACTATGATGACCTGCACTTATTGATGTACTGATAAAAGAATGCCCTTCTATAGTGTAAGCTGAGAGCAAGTTTTTTTCTTATTTTAATGTTCAAAAAATAATTTTTTTTGTTTGTTTCTGAATTCCCTTCCCCACCCCCACCACACCCCCTGTGCCTTCCAGTCTGTATAGTTTTTTGGAAGATTTCATAAAAATTTTTTTTTAATCTATCCGACCTCTAGAGATTTAAAACCTGAAAATATCCTGTTTGGAGATGACATGCACATTAAAATTACTGACTTTGGCACCTCCAAGATAATGGAATCTGATGTGAAAGGTAAGAATAGTTCATGGTCTTGTTTTGTAATTTGATTAATTTGATTTAATTATTCCTCTTGGTTCCCTGTGGAACATAAGGCTGGGATGATGGTCCTCCATCTCACTGTTCTGTGCCACCTTCCTCAGTTCAACCCATGACCAGCCAACAGCTTTTGCCTCCTATTCAACAGATCTTCTTCATGTCATCCTAGGTCTTCCTGCTCTGCTTTTCCCTTGAGCATCCCAATCAAGGGATTGTTTTGTGACATTGTCTTGTGCTTTCCGCAAAGTATGTCCAAACCAGCCCCATTTCCTCCGGGCAATTTCCTGTCAGATGGGTTTTTGTTTCGTCTGTTTCCTGAGTTCAATCCCAGTAATCTTCTCTGGCCATCGGATTTTTAGGATGTGTCGTGGGCATCTTTTTGTGAAGGACTGTAGTTTTGCATTGTTGACTTTTGTGGCGTGCCAGTTTTCTGAACCATAAAGCAATACAGATTTGACATTTGTGTTGAATATTCTGACTTTGGTTTTCAAAGACAGTGCTTGGGTGTTCCAAATAGATCAGAGACTATTAAAAGAAAATCATGCCTTGTTTATTCTGTTCTTAATATCTTCAACAGTGCCTCCTTCTTTTGAGACCACACTACCAAGATAGGTGAACTTGTCTGCTTCTTTGATTTGTGAGTTGCCTGTGCTGATTTGGGGCTGCTGTTTGTTGTTTATTTTTATTACTTCTCTTTTATATAGGTTTATTTTCAGGCCGACTTTCCCTGCTTCCACAGCCTCTTTTTTCAATTTTTGTCTGTGCATCTTTTGTTGTGACAGTAGGCTGATGTCATTTGCGAAGTCAAGATCTTCTGTTTTGTGAAATTCCATTGAAGTCCTGTTTTTCTGACCTTTGTTGTCTGTCGCATTACCCAATCTATTACAATGTGTAAGATAAGGGGCGAAAGTAAACAGCGTTGTCTGACACCTGTCTTCTTGACTTCGAATGGATCTGATAACTTTCCATTTGGAATGCCCTGGCAAGATGAGTTTTCCTGGTGTTGTTGTATAAGGGTGATCATTTGAGGTGGGATGCCATGGTATGTCATCAGTTTCCATATTGTTTCTCTATCTATACTATCGAAGGCCTTTTTAAAACCTCTAAAGGTGATGTATAGTGGAGTTTGCCACTCACTGGACTGCTCAGTAATGATATGGAGGGTAGCTATATGATCTGTACAAGACTTGTCTTGTCAAAAAACAGACTGTTCTCTCCGTAGCTGTTCATCTATTGCTCTCTTTAGTCTCTCAAGCATGATTCTACAAAAGATTTTGCTGGGTATGGAAAGTAGTGTTTTTCCTCTCCAATTTCAACATAGGGACAAGTTTCCTTTTTTGGATAATTTTACCAAATGTCCTGTCTTCCAGTCCTCTGGTATTTTCTCTTCGGTCCATATCTTCTTAAAAAGTGGCAGGAGCATTTCTGCAGTTATTTTCTTTTATCTTGCCTTGCACTCTATTTTACTTCCTTGCTTAGCCCAATATTTAGCTTGTAAGAAAATCTTCTCTTGTTGGTTCCATGCTTGGTTTCTATTTTGTTTTATCTCTCTTCTTTCAGAAATCAGGGTCTATGTTTTCGCTGATAGCCTGTCCTTATGCTTATATTCTCTCTTTCCAAGAGCAGTGGAGCATGTTGTTGTCTAAGATCCTTGTAGTTTTTCCCAGTGTTTCTCAATAGATCCTTCAGACAAATCAGAAAGAATCTGAAATCTATTTTTCACTTTGCAATGTACTCTATCATCTTCTCTGGCGTCTTAAGGCTCTGACCATTTAATTTGATGTGTTGTCTATTTCGTGTATTTCGGAAGGCTTTGAGTTTTAACCTAAAGGTTCCCAACACCAAAAATGGTCAGAAGCCGCATCTGCTCCTCGTTTCACTTTGACATTTAATAGGCTTCTTCTCTATTTCCTGGTCGTGGTGATGTGGTCTATCTGGTTTTAGGTTTTCCCCATCAGGAGAGACCCCGGCTGCCTTGTGTATCCTTTTGTGTGAGTAGAGGGTTCCTCCGATAATTAAATCATTAAATGCGCAAAAATCACACAGTTCTCCATTTTCGTTTATTAGGCGAAGTCCATGTTTTCCCACGAAGTTTTCTTTTCCTGAGTTGCAATCCCCTACCTTGGCATTGAGATCGCCCATGACAATTTTTAAATCGCGTCCTGGGATTTGGTCTATGGTTGTTTGAAGGTTGTTATAAAATTCTTCTTTTGATTCTTCATCTGCATCATTTGTTGGTGCATAGCATTATGTTATTGTTACTTTCCTCCCTTTAGAATTGAATCTGGCTGATATTATTGTGGGTGATATTGGATCCCATTGTATAAGAGAATTTGATGTTTCTCTTGAAATCAACAATGCTCTTCCTTGACTGTGATCATGATTTATATCTTCATGGCCCGAGTAGATTAAGGTATCGCCTGAGGTAAGTTGTATCTTTCCAGCTCCATTCCTTCTAGTTTCTCATAAGCCTTAGACTCTGATGTCATACTTTTGCATCTCTGCCTTCATGAAGGGTTCTGATGTTCCAGGTCCCTATCCTGGTTATGGTCTTCATTGTGAGAAGATATGTCGGTGACATGACTCCCTTGCGACTTTCATCATCCCATGTCATTTGCCTTGTTGAAGACCAGTAGGGGGTTTGTTACTCGTCGTCCCAATTTCTGTAACGTTTGCATTTTGGGGGGAAATGGGGTTGCTAGCCCTATATCCAACCCCCAGACTTGGAGCACCACAGTTTACTTTTGAGATTCACTTCTAGACAGGTTGCCCTTCTGAGTTTGTGACTCCTGTCCACCCATGGTTTGAAATCAGAGTTTTCTTTCTCCTAGACGGACTGTCTTCCCAGACTTACGAGCTCCATCTTCTCAGGGAGAGGTTATGAAGGCGCCTGATAGTCATGTCACAGAGGCTATTGGGATATTTTCTAAGGAGTGAGTTCCCGTTCAGCAGTCCCACCTTGCTCTCAATGACTAACGCCAGGTTGTCCACGACTGCTTATTTGTTATCCTCAGTTAACTTTTATGTCTAAGGGTCCTTCCCCTATCCGCAACCTGGGGACGTGCCTGTTGCTTTGTATTCTATTTTATTAGAATGGATTTAGCCTTACAAGGACTTGGACCGTCGCATTGGAATTGTTGTAAAAAATGACATCTTGTTTGGCTTTTATCTTTTTTTAATGAAATCTTTTGATAATGGGGCCTTTTACCTAATGGCTTAGCTATCTTCCCAACTTGTTTGATGAGAGCATACTGTTTTGTTGCAATCCCGAGTAGTGGCATTTAAACTGTGGGCAAAGTTAATAACAGTAATTAGTAATTGCTTCAGTTTCATGGCACTGTTCCTTTGGCTGATGATCAGTTTTGGGTAAACAGGCAAAAGGCAAATTTCCCTTCAAAGATGAATATTGTCGTATTTTATTTATTATATGTCTAAATAGTGTATCAACTTATTAAGGGGTGATGTAGGATAAGGGGGTCAATTGCCTTGGCTCTATTTGCTGGTTATGATTTGATCGCATGTAGAAGATGTCCCAGAAGTTTTTACATAGCATCTTCTATTTGAATTGAGAAAGGTGATGCATTGTTATTTCTTAAAATGTGATGGATTCATTACTTTTGGTATTTTATTCCCAGTATATTCTTCAATAGTTTTTGCTTATTTTGCATATTGTCATTGCACATGTTCTGTTGTTGTCAAGGCAACTTTACTAGATTACATGCTCTGGGTTCTGGGTTGGGTTTTTTTTTATTGTCGCTCCTAATCCATTAGTGTGGTAGTTCATTAGTTTATTCATAACTGTACTCATGAGTTGTGACCGGTGTTTAACATATTCCTTATCGACATTCCCATTGTTTTTCTGCTCGCTTCCACCATATTGAATTTATTTATTTATGACATTGATTTCCATTTGGTGAACGTTTCATGCCAATTCATACCATCACAGGATCTGTTTGACCTGTCTAATTTTCCAAAAGAAGCAAGGCCAGTGAAATTAGTATCATCGCATACCACTGGTGTCCAATTTTAGCGGGGCAAATGCCAAATTACATCACATGACTTTTTCTGAAATAAAAATAGGCACACAAACTTAAAATCTCTTTCACAATACTGCATTTTGGTACAAACTTTGGGCATGGATAGCTTCTATAGAAAGCATTTCTTGCAAAAGCACTGGTCCTAATTTGCGCTTGCATAGTTAGAATATGTAGAATTAGTTTGTTAATTTTATTATATGGTGTGTTTTGGGGGTTTTCTATTTCCCTTTTTAAACATATTTTTTACTATTCAATTTATGTCAGTAAGATACCTGTTTATGGCCTTTGCTCAAGATGCAATGTTTTTAACTGCTTGAATTTTTTTTTCCAGGGAGTGGTTCAGAAGATGCAAAGCGTAAAAATTCTTTTGTGGGGACTGCAGAATATGTTTCTCCAGAAGTTTTGAATAATTTGCCTGCCAACTATGGGTAAGTGCCACCTTTAACTGTAATGAAGTTGGTATTTTCCTAAAAGATTTATGCACAAAGCATTATTTATAAAGATACATCATGTTCTCAGTTTCTTATGACTTTTTTTTTTAAAAGAAAGATTAATCCTTTAAAACTGAAACTGTTCCCCTGTCTCTTCATAGATCAGACATCTGGGCTCTTGGTTGCATTATATACCAGTGCCTTTCTAGTTCACCACCTTTTCGATGTGGGTGAGTATTTTCATTGACCTAGACAGTGGATACTTTTTAAATTTATTTTTTAATTTCTTTATCAATATTAAAGATTGTAAGAATTTGCTGTAGAACCCAATATTTTAAAAGAATTAAAGGATGTAGTCCACCAAGGTAAGACGCAATCACAAAGAAGGAAGGGCAGACCATCACCCTTGCAAAACTCTCGACCTGAGCCTACAGAGTGTCTTCTGGGACAGGTTAGACAGAGTGAAATAGGGCAAGCTAGATGGATCTGAATGTTCAGCTGCTGACATCGATGACAATGAAGCTGGCAGGTGACAGGTACAGATGTAGTTGCAAATGAAGGGCTAGACAATTCAAGATGACAGTTTTTGTGGAATATTCCTCTGACAGCAAAAAGGAATGAGTACTGCACGCTATGTCCAACTTTGGATAACCTGCAAAACAGAAGAAAACTCTAGTCCAGATATATTGTTATGAATTGATAAAAGACTTATTATCTGTACAATTTGATATCAAAATCCATTTTCCAATTCTTGTCCTTTTACAGCAATGAATACCAGACATTTCAAAAGATAATCAAACTGGAGTATGAATTTCCTGAGGGATTTAATGAAGATGCCAAGGATCTAGTGCAAAAATTATTGGTAAGGATTTATTCCTATGGAGTTGAAACAATGTAGTTGAAAAATATGTTTTTGATGCCACTTGTTTAAGATAAAAAGGAACATTTCAAATTGAAAAGATTTGTGAGACTGATGTTTACTCCTTAAAACTGATAAGTTTTTCTTGCAGATTTTATTAAAACCCTCTTCGTTTGTAAAGTTTGAGATTTTATCATCTCTTGTTTAGGTAATTGAACCATATGAACGCCTTGGAATGCATCAGCCTGAGGGAATGGCGGAGCTGAAAAGGCACCATTTTTTCAAAGGAATTGATTGGGAAAATCTACCCAACACTACTCCACCCAAGCTGCTTCCTTATTTACCAGCAACAGGGGATAATCCTGAATTCTGGGGAGGACAGGAGCTAAGAGTGAGTAAAGCCTTATGTTTCTTTTCCTTTGCCCCATCAGTAATGGGCTGCATGATACCACATTTTACAAATTCGACAGCCTTGAAAACATCATCTGGGTTGTTGTTTTTTTGCATGTGTGGGGGCAGGTTCTTATAAAAATACTATTTTAACTTGAATTTGTAAAAAGTTTTTTATTACTGAGTTTATATAATTTTTTTGTTTGCTTCAGTATAGCTTATTTATACCTTTATGATGTTCTCCGTTTTGGATTTTGAAAAAATTAAGTTTTTATTACCTATGTGTTCATAAATAATATTCTTTCCATCCTTTAGCATGTGCAAATTGTGGTAAGCTTTGTATGATATAACTAAAAGAATTGCTCATACCAGAACTTTACCCATCATTTCACTCTTAAATTTTTATTTTTTTCATATTCAGAGTACATGCATGCATACTATTTTTGAGAAAATTTGCTGAATTAAATATTAAGCACCTTTCTTTTTTGTTTGAACTGTACTTTTGGTGTGTTTGACGATTGCATTTCTAATATCACCATATAAACTTGCAATTTCTACTTAAATTTTTTTGTTAAGGATTCGTAGTTATGCTTAATGTGGATCTAAAAAGGATTAAGAAAGAAACACATAGAGGATGGAGGTAAAATGAAAATGTTGGAACAATCGTCTCGTCTATTATGCATCATGTTAATAGATGAACAAAAAAATTCTACCTTGATCTTGATGGAAAAGATAGATAAATACAACTGTGTGATCAACCAATTATACCTAATGGCTTACATTTTGCAATTGTTGTGACTTTGAATTTCTTTGCACTCTTAACCCTTATATTGATGGGCTATTTTGAGTCTTATGTCATCCTGTTTGCCAAGAGTTTGAGAAAATCTCATGAATGCTTGAACTTTCAACTCATGGGAAGGGAGGGTTCTTATTGAAAACTATCTGTGCATAGATAATCAAACAGATTTCTGCAGTTTCATTGATAAAAAAAAAAGAGTAAAAGCAGTCCGCGGAAAATCTGCTATTTGGCAATGCCAGGCAGAAAAATACGAGATATGAAATCAACATAGAATTTTCACAGGAATTTCACGTCCATTCATTCACGATTCGTTAAAAAAGAGGAAACAAGTAAATCATTCTGATGAATTCTACTTCCACGATATTTCAATAGAAGAATTTACATCGGGAATCTTAATTTGTGCTCGAGTTTCACTGTGTCTTATAGACTATTGATCCATGAGAAGGCCTAGGACGTAGACAACAACAAGCCACCATTCATTCACGTTCTGACACTTAGTCATCGTGAAACTTTTTTATTGAATGTAATGGAAACATCTAAGAGATTGATGTAACTGTGAGAAACAAATGGAACTTGAGGTGGATGGCAAAGAAATCTGATGAAACACATTTTTCAGAGTTCATACATAAAATTTAGGTCTAGATCTAGAAATTGTGTCGAACTTGAATGACATCTTTTAGGCCAGATCAACTAATATACAATCTAGATCTGGAACCAGATAGGATCTCAGAATCTTTCTAGATCTAATGATCAAGATACACACATCTCCAGAGAGATCTAGACTCGAAAATCTAGATCTAAATCTAGATTCAGATTTTGCAGTATGTTTTTCTGTACTGTCACTATCAGTTTAGCGATGTTAGTCCTGGAGTTGAGGTGTCTTTCCTGAAAATGAGTTATTAAGTGACATTTTTTTATGTCATTATTATTTATGTGCTGCATACTGAGACAATCAAAAGTGTAAATCCGTGCGATTTCTATGCTCCCCAGTTTGGTTTTTTTCACCTTCTTGAATCATCAGCTGCTAAGGTTACAAATGAACTGATGATGCTTTTTCCTTATTAAGCTGCAAGTAACAGAGGATGGGTCTAATTGCCATCCTGTATTTGGTTATTCATATCATTTAATTGTTGTGATGACATGCTTTTTACTTGGGATGGGATCCTCAGTCATCCACCATGGGAAGTGGGAAAAAAAGTCAGGAAACTTTTTATAGTTAAATTTAGTCAAATCACAGTGCCTTTTGGGTGATAACTTATGAAGGGGTTGTAGGAGCTGTTGCAGTGGTATTACGCTTTTAAATTACTGTGATGAGAGCAATTTACCATGTTTCATTAAAGATATTGAAATTGTTTCTCTCTATCACAGTAATTACTTATAGACTTTTGACTGGTGTTTTTATTTGCATCACCCTGAAAACCTTTTTCATAACATCTGAATCAGATATCCTCAAAATTATGTTCAAGAATATCTTTCAGAACAAAACAAAATTTTTCCATCAGTGAAATGTAAAATAAATTGTGTGTGTCCTTTGAGTGAGGGAGGGTAACATTTACTGTCTGTGATTGAGTTCATAATTAAGAAGAAATAAAATATGTCTTAATACTTTATTGGTTTCCAACCTGATGAGTGTTCAACTATATTTTAATAAACCTTCCTGTGGTTTCATTTTAAATTTTGATTTATTTTTTATATTTGTTTCGTAGAGGTGTACATGTTGAAATGTGAATTTGAGTATGTATCAAGGGTAAAAAGCTTCTCTACATAGCCCTCAATTGTTTGAACTGGAAAAAATCAGCTGTTTCTTTAATCTCTGCATTACTGCGATGAATGAGTTCTTAGCAAACTCTGAAATTCAACTTGAAATCTCTGATGAATCATAGTCAGGACATTTTCCTATGATTTGTTATAGAAAAAAAAGGAAGAGAATTATTGAATCTCTACTGAAGTAGAGGTCGCTGTGTTATTCTATCACTGATATTCAAAGAGTATCTGTACCTTGGAAAGAATGTTTTTATAACTGCAATAACTCTTCTTATCCACATTTTATTTTTACATCCAGAAAGGCGAATTCTTATCTTTACTTGATCATTTAGTTTTATGAATTTTGTTCCCCCAGACTGGTTTTGATGATCAACGTTTGGCAGAGATAATCACAGGACAGCCCATTGACAGTTCATCGTAAGTAGATTTGAGAAGGTAGACAGATGACACATTTAAAGAATTTTGAAATTTAAATAAAAGATGTTTGACCAATTTAAGAAAATACTCAACAAAGCTTTTATTTTTAAAATTGTAAAGAAATTCCTTTTCTTGAAGTTCTCGCAACATCAGACAATATGATTTGGCCTGTCTTTCTTACCATTCTCCTTTTTCTCATACCGGTCATTGAAATTTCTGTACTTTTAGTCTATTTAGATTCTTCACCTCATTGGGGAAAGTTGAGAGATACCATCTTTGTCCTGACAGACCCCTTGACCTGATTCCAGGATTAAGTTTATTTGTCATAACAGACTCCTCACCCGTTTTTCCTGCAATAGAAAGATTTCAGTCTATTTCAGATCAATGTTAATGTACATTCTGCTGTGGCTAATCCTGTGATATTTATTGTCATAAAGAGGTTTGAGATGAATAGCATAATGTACAAAATCTCATATAACCAATTCTCATGTTTCAAACTGTGGAACTTGTCCATTTTAGCATATAAAATGGCTCTTCTGTTTTTCTCATCAGTATTTTTTTTTCTCTGATAAAGATCTTCTGAAGTTGAAATTGTTCCTGTTAAGGGCTTGATCCAAATGGAAGACACAGAAAGACAAGAGAAAATGGCAAAGCAGAGGCTTGAAAATCCATTCCATCCATTTGTAGAGGATAATCTTATTCTACGCCAAGGATTTGTGGACAAGCGAAAGGTGTAGTCTTGAGATTATTATTGATTATTATTTAGAACCTTGCACATCGTCATTGCTTTTGCTACTGCCATTAACAACCCCAGTAATACGAGTTAATTGTATCATTCTGTATGTTAATCGTAAAATGAGCCTTGTATTTGTAAAGGAAAGAAAACACTTTCATGTTACAGAAATCTTCCAGTTATTAAAAGAATGGTAAGAAGATTTTTTTGTAGATAGATTGATTTTAACTATTCGAAAACTAGGTTTGAGGCTATGCATGCATGTTTTGGTTTGTTTTGTTTTTTTTTATATCTGAATGGTTTTAGACTTTTTAGTTGTGGTGCTAGCGTTTCTACGTTGAGGACCTCAAGTTTTATCCAGGGGAAATTTTGCTTATTCGAAAGTAAATAGTTTAGAGAGTTTTAACAGGCAATGTAATTTTTATGTACATAAGTTCTATTTGAGCAATGAGATCAATAAGAGTTATATTCACAGGGACTGTTTGCAAGGAAGCGCATGCTGCTTTTAACCGAAGGACCTCATTTGTACTATGTTGATGCCCATAATAAAGTTTTAAAAGGAGAAATACCATGGTATGTATGATTGAAGTATTGAAATTGGTTCAGTATCCGGAAGTCATTACATAGTCTTAACTCAGGTGAAGAGAAAAATGTCTCAGAAATACAGCAGCTATGTAAAAGCTCTGGGTTTTTTTTTGTGTTTTTTTTAATGAAACCTGTGCAAAATGGTCCACCATCCAAGAAATGTGTTGAAATTCTCATTCCATTAATGAAGACTTGATTCCTGGGTTTGATTTTTAAGTCTAATGGCAAATTGAATTTTTAAATCGAGGTTGATAAAGCTAAAAAACATCTTGTGTGATAAAATACAAAGCTCATCATTTAATGTAAATTTTTTGTTTTGAAACCGTAATGGAATATTTACTACCTTACTGAAGTTCCTTCTGTGGACTTGCAGAATATTAATCTGCTTTTAACAACAGAGCAGCAAATATTTCATATTAATGTACTCATTATATTGCACCTCCTTATTAATTTCAGTTAAAGTAACATTAATAACAGACAGTCCATCCGCCATATTACTTTTAGATCAAAGTATTATACATCAATTTTTTTAATATTTATTTTTTTGTCTTGGATTTTTTGTTTGTTTTTGGTTTTGGTTTTTGGTTTTCTTCATGCGCTTCGACAGTTATACTCAGTTTTACTGAGTCAGTCAGATTACTTGAAGAAGAAGAAGATAATGTTGCTCATGTTGTGAGTCATTATCTACTCTAAAAAATGTTTTGTGCATTTCAAGGGGCACAGTTGGCCAAAAGATCAAGGTGCCTCCTTGAGAATGGCAGGTCCTGGGTTAGATTCCCATCAGGAATGACTTGTGTTTTTTTCCTTTCGCGAGGAAATTTATTCTAATTATTTCCCTTGACTCATCTGTTAATTGAATACCTAGCAAGAGGCTGGTATTGTCGCACTGAATGTGTTACACTTTACTGTATATTCTCCATAGGGTATGCCTGCTGGGGGATAGAGTATTGAAAGTGCTTTGAAAATGTTCTTAAGTTGGGGAAATCGCTATATAAATGCAGTCTTTATCTTTATTTTTTTTTATTAAATAATGAACCTATTAGTCTATCAGCTTGACCGACTTAAAGTGATTGATCAAGCCACATTGCCTAGGTTGCCATGATTTTCTCTAATATTTGACAAAAGAGTCACAAGCTGCCATACCTTGATTTTAGTCAATACCTTTCTCTACATATGATAGCAAAAGATATTTGACCAATGAGGATGCATATAAGATTTGCTGTTTGTGTCAGTGTCTGGCTTGCAAACAAGTTTGGTCTTGTTGAACTCATGTAATTGATTTTGATTGGCTGTGATAAATGGTGAAACAAGTCTGTTTGTAGATTTCCACAGTTTACAGTCCACCTTTCTTTCTAAATTGCTCATACTCTAATGAAACAACTGAACACATCTTGCTTGATGACCGTCCTAAATCTTCTTAAGTCAGGACAAGTTCTACCATTACGTTCCACAACGTAGAATTCCTTATACAGATGAACAGACCTGATGAAAAAGATCTTCAGATTCCACAGATTGGCATTTACCATTTTAAAGAGACACACTCTTAAACTTAAGTGTGGAAGGAGAAGACAGTGTTACTTATTTGAAATTATACTTCTTCAATCTTATTATTTTGACAGGAAATGAATCAATGTATTTGTATCTCCAAAGGTCCAAAGATCTCCGACCAGAAGCCAAAAACTTTAAGATTTTCTTTGTTCATACGGTAAGAATATTTTCAGTATTTCCTGAATGTTACAGGTAGAATTATTAAATGTTTCAGATTTCTTTCAGAAATGTCCTGATTACCAATGGTAATATCTCTAAGTGAACTTAATGTGAACCGATCTGATGGCCGAGTGGTTAGAGCGTCCACCTCGGAAGCGGGAGGTCGCGGGTTTGATCCCCGGCTGAGTCATACCTAAGACTGTAAAATTGGCATTTTAGTAGCTGTCTCGCTTGGCGCTCAGCATTATGAGAACAGTATTAAGACTGGTCGGCCCGGTGTCAGTATACTGTGACTACGTGAGTCAATAGAGTTGTGTTATATCTTATGGCTCATGTGTGGCAGCACATAAGCATGTCTAAATAGCACTGTCGCTTATATAACCTACGCTGTTGAAAAGTGACGTTAAACCCACAAAGTAACTTAATGTGAACGATTTGGGTTAGTGGTGTTATTTAGTTGATTGATATTTTTTTTCTGACCAATGTTACACCGCATAAATTGCTGAACAAGTTGTATTTAATTCTGCATTTTGTTCTCAAACCTTTCAATATCAGTATGGGAATCTGTGCTTCCAATGTTTTCATTCCTTTAAGTCCTTTTTTTTCTTTTTTATCCTTTCTTTCCTCCAGCCAAATCGTACGTACTACTTAGAAAGTCGGAACCTGGATGCCCATCTCTGGGTTAAACAAATACAAGACGTATGGAAACGATACTACACCCAAACTGATAATTAATGAGAACAAACAACGATATTGTTTTTCATGTGATGAAAAGAAACCAGGTTTTTCTTATACATTTTACTATCTTTTGACATTTTACACAGTTACTCCCCCTTTTGTGACAGGAGTACTGTGAGATTTTATTGTTCCCTAGTCATGAAGTTAAAAGAATTGACAGAGTGGATCAGCAAGACTGTGGTTGAAATTTGGATTATCCAGTGACTTTCTTTTTCTGAATTCGTTTTTGTTGGGGTTTGTTTGTTTTTTATCCTTAGATTCTTTTCAAAATAGCTTTAGAAGGAAAGGCCTGAAAGAGATTTAGAGTGATCAGAAGTATGAAGTCCTTACTGACGAATAACTTATGGAATTGTTTTGAATGATCATATCATATTTGTTACATTGTGATTGGATGTCTCGTTAGGCATGAGAAATCATCAAAACTTGGGTTGGTTTTGTTTATCTTTATCTTTGAAAAACTTGTATAAGAGGGAGGGGAGAGGGGTGGCTGCAGCATGTTCTTTCTTTCAATATGCATCCCTGTAATATCGGATGTAAGCAATGCAGCACTTAATCCTGATTGAGACATTGGAAAACAAAGGTGGTTTCACTCTTTCACGTACAAGTCCAGTCTTTTCGATAGAAACATTAAGGTCTTCTTCTATCTCATGTCAGTTTGAATAGAGATGGTTTCTTTAAGAATGTTTGAATTAAATTATCATTAAACTGTGGAGTTAAGGAGCTTAAGAAATGACATGAATTGAGTAATCACGTTTAAAGACAATATTGTGTGTAGTATAAGATAGTCATTGGTCATCATGTATATTAAATAATTAGATTTGAGACTTCTGATTTACCTATCCTTCTCTTTTGTCCACTCTGATCTCTCTTCACCTTTGTGTTTCATCTTGAAACCTTTCTCAGTTCTACCTCCCCTAGACGTATGTTGTTGAGAACAAAGCATATAAATAATTGAAAGATGCATTGCACATTATGCTGTTTGCTTAACAAATCTTTTCCTTCCCTTATTATTGCAGTAGCCACTCGCATTGTAAAGACTCATTGACCACAGTTGTTTTATCTATATGTGCTTCTCAGTGTTTAATCATTAGGAAAGCAGCTTCAGCTTTTTTTAAAGTCATGTAAATTCAAAAGATATGGTTCAGATGTGAAACTATGTAAGTCATGATAAACGTATGATTGAATTTTGCCCTTATACATATCAGTAGAACTCAAGAGACACACAAGCAAAGTCTATAATTGTCACCTAGAAGTACTAGCCAGTTTTTTGCCTTTTGTTTCAGCCTCAGTTTTTAATATTCATTAAATGCCTGGCATATTAGTCTTTGGATTTGTAACCATTTCTATGGTATTTTGAATCATATAACAGTTAACTGAAAAGTGATACACACTTTTTACATACTCAAAAATTCATGTCAGAAAAATACTTGTAAAGCGTTTTGAGCACATGTAGTGGATTAAGTGCTATATAAATGCTCCCAAGGACTAAACAGGGCAAGGACTAAACAACACCACGGCACTGTCCGGCTTTGAACCCAAAACCTTGCTGTAACAAGTCAGATGTCCTGTTCACACAAACGTAAACTCTGTGTTGTGTAAAGTATATAAGAAGGAGAATAGGCATGCAGCATAGTGTGATAGCTTCCTCGATTTTTGCTGGTCTGAATAGACTGGAGTATTCAACAGGCTCACTATCCCTAAAGAAATTGAAGCCATGGCAAGGTTGGGCATTCATGTTGAATATTCTGAGAAAGAGAAAAGGACAACAGGCCTTGTCAAAGCTTTTAGGTTCTGAGGGCAAGGTCTCTAATTCTACCACTGCAGAGGAGTACTTTTCATTATGACAACACTTATCCTCAACAAGCAAAGAGAACAAGATTGCCAGAGCACAAATTGTTTTTCATAAGCTTTTTCTTCATCCATTCTACTATACTGACCTTGCCCCCTTCTGGCTTTGGTGTTTCCCTGAATAGTAAAGTACATTTGAAGGAAATCAGCGTCCTCCAATAATGAGGGAGTCAAGATGGCAGTCAAAGACTACGTCAGAAACAGATGCTCTTGACTTTTTCTACAATGGCATCTATTTCCTTGTATGCCAACAACTTGTCTGTGTCATAGCAAATGGGGATTGTAGTGAAAATTGTTAATTTCACTTGCAAAAAGAAATTCTAAGCTTCATGAAAGTGATTAATAGTAGTGAAAAGCTTTATTAATTGAAGGATTTGTTAGTTCACCTTGTGCCAAAACCATCAACCCAGTATCATGCTATTTATACCCCCACATGCATAGGAAACCCTCCAAACAATTTTTTTTTTTTTTTTTTTTTTTTTTTACAAGAGGTAGATGGCTTTACTCATGGTCTTGAGAAATCAAGCAACGAAATAAGATTTACAGTCTAGTGTGCATTATTTTTCAGCCTGCCTTATTTTATAGTTCAAGGCATAAAGTAGCCCTTTGAAGCCAATTGGCTCATGGGGCTGGAGCTTATCCTGTTTTCTATAGCCATGAAGTGGACAGTGACTGACTTTATCCATCACTCTCTGAATAGGATGCTAGTGTATTGCAGAGAATTTTTCTAGCCAGAGCTGTACCCATTTTCAACTGGGTCAAGTCAAACAATTGGGATACATTTTCTTGCTTAAGGAAAAAGCGTGTGCTATTCTAGTGAGGATCAAACCTGATGCCTTTCGGTAAGCAGGTCAATGTTCTACCATTGAGCCATAATGCGCCCAATTCCAGGCATAAGATAAGTATACATTTTTTTTTAAGGAGAGTTTTTTTCTAGCCATTCCAATTTGCTGTAGTGAGGCACATTGCATTTGATATCCAAATCCCGTGGCAAATTCTATACATGTTTGATTATGTGTTGGCCTTGAATGCCAGGGAAAATTGAACATCTTTTCTTCATATAAATTCTTACTTGTACTGCTGGTTTTTGCAAAGATTCTTAAAGGTATTTTATTGCCTTGATTTTGAATTTATATAAATGATTCTTGAGGTCACTTCAAGATGGACACTATTTTATTAGTCAAAGCGTTTCATGACAAAAGTGATCAAGTACAAATTCATTACTTTCAAATTGGTGCAAAGAATTTGAATAAAATTTTTTAAGATGATTGACATCAGAGACCAGTAGCCTGATGAGTGTTGGCTCCTGCACAAGCAAACTTCATGATCCCAGCATGGATATCCACCAGGCGATTTAATGTAGTCTTTTGCCATTATAACCAGTCAAGTGGAAAAGTGTGTAGGAGATTTCCATACAATTCTTATGTGTTGAGAGCATAACAAAACTTTGAAGTGAGACAATGATAAATTCAATTCTTGAAGCCATTGATTTGTCATAGAAGGGGAATTTTTTACGGGGCTGAAAGGGAGGCCGATTTCTCTTTAAAGCCATGCCTCTGAAAGACAGTGTGCTCAAAGAAACATTTAAGGATGCAAAATAAGAGCTCAGGCTTTGTAGAATGTGAAGTGTGAATTTAGCGAAATCTCAAGAAATGTAGTGTCATAGAGTTGAGGACCTAGGTATTTTGGGCAATCATAGCTTCTCACATTTGCAAAATGGGATAGAGGGGAGTTTGGAGGAGCCTTGCAATCTTTGTACTTGGCAAGGGTTCAGGGCTCTATTATATCATTTACATCTTAAGTCAGTTCTGCCATTAAGATTAAAGCGTTCGTTGAACAAGAATATTTTTTTCTGATT
Source organism: Goniobranchus geometricus (assembly GCA_028565895.1). Taxonomy (NCBI): domain Eukaryota; kingdom Metazoa; phylum Mollusca; class Gastropoda; order Nudibranchia; family Chromodorididae; genus Goniobranchus; species Goniobranchus geometricus. Next base: position 11,389 of record JAOWAY010456113.1, on the reverse strand, counting down.
GCACAATTTTTGTTAAGCTTCCAGAGTCTTGAATGTCTTTCATGCAGAGTGATTTGAATTGTTCCCTGGAAAAAAAAAAAAGAACAACTTCAGTTAGATTTCTGTATCGTACATTATTTATTATATTGATTATTCATAGAGTGAAATATTTATGATTATGTTTCCAAAATTCCCTGAATTGATGCATTTCTTTCTCTTAACATACTCTTACAATTGTCACTTTTTGAAATTTGTTACAAGCCAATAGCTTGGCCCTTGGAATGAAGAAGCTAAAATTCAAGGCTTGGTGAGATGTAGTGTGTATGTTTCATAAAATGACCTGTACCATGTTCAAAGGAGTTAATTGTTAATCATAACTACCTAAATACATATTATCTACCAGAAGATCATTATGAATGTGTTCAAAAAGATTGCACACATGTGAAAATAACACTTAACATGTTCATAATTATGAGTTCTCCTTTGACTTGAATTTGTTTCCCCACCAAATAGTCAAATAAGAAGATAATGTTATGGTTTGGTGTCTATGAGAGTATACATATGTGGCACAAAAACCAATCTACTACTGAAGCTTTCATATTATATTCAAAAGAGAATATTGAAATATTTGTTGAAGATGCCTATTGAGTGAAAACAATTATATCAAAGGGATGATTTGATTTTGCAATATTGTTTTCATTCACACTTTGCCATGTTTTATGTACACATTAAAATTGTGCAGATAGGATTCTTTAAATTCTACATTGGGCAGTTTTGTGGAATATTATTTCAATTCTGGTAATGTAAATAAATTATGTTATTCTGTCCAATGTCGGCTGCATTGACTATCCGTTACTGACATGTTATCATTTTGATTTATTGAATAATTTATATGGAAACCGGTAACTTATACATAATCATGATCTTGAAAATTATGAGTGATAGTATTTACAATGGATAAGATGTGCACATCTATTGACTCTTTGATATTAGATATATGAATATATTCATTGTGTTTGAGGCCATGTGAAGTGAGGCATACTTCAAACATTCACATTGTCCTGTTTTGTTCTCAATAGTCAAACAATTTATGGAACCCAAAATAAAAAGCACAACTGTTGCAAATTATGAGCCTCAACTTTCTACTGGGTATGCCATGCTTCAGTAATCTGGCACGTTTCAAAGGCAGGTAAATGGTTGCTACATATGTACTTGTGCATCCATGAATTTGGAACTTGATTAGCATATTTGTAATTGCAAGTCTGCTGTGTGTGCATCACCACGTTTTTAAAAAAACACACAAAAATCACACTTTTTGCATATTTGATTTTGTTTAAGATTCTCTTCAAAATATAGCCAAATCCTGTGTGAGGCCAATAGGAGGGGTGAAACTGGCACCTTCGATGAAGATTTGTGATAAACTGGAGATGGTCTGATCACGGTGGAAGCACATCTTTTGTAAACATAACGATGTTATACTGTCCCCCCAAAGCTTGCACAGGCTTTACATCAACACATTTAATAGCAAGGGGGAAGCACCACAGGGCTCATTTTTGTTTCTATGATCAAAAGAATCATCTTGAGTGATAATCATTTAAAAGCATGTGTAGACTTTTAGTAGGGACCATCTAGGAGTAAAGACTTCGAGAAATCAGCAAGAAGTGACTCTCCCTTTCACTGGAGTCATAGCAATGAACTGTAAGAGCTTGGCTGGTGATGTTCTTTGTACTTGTTGTCAAACTACTTGAATCGTTGAACAAACAGAATTTCCCTTTGCACCTGTACAGTACTATAAGTTCTGGTCACAAACTACTTTTCAAAATATTTACTTTGAAGAGGCAAAACAAATTCTGTTCGACTGAAAATATCGTGATTAAGTGGAAGGCTCTTACACAGCTTCCATTTCACAGAGTATGAGGCTGATGGCTGATATTTGTTCCCCCAGTATTTAGTAGCTGTAGCAAATATTGACGTTCACATATTTAAAACTCATTTCCTGGTCAAAACTTTAAATCTTATGAAACTATAACTGAAGAAAATGGCTGTGATAAGGTAAAACATCTTTCTTCTAACGACACAAGATACCTTCACAAAATTTTCAAGACAGACTTATAAAGGATTGACCAAGGCTGTTTTGCATCTGGACATATAAATGAGGTCAAGTTTTGAAAACAGTACCGGAATTTTCGGGTCTTTCAACTGAGAAAGTCAGTTTTTAAAATTTGAAAAAGTCTAAGTCATTTAATTTTGTTCATCAAGGCCAAGGTGTGTCTCAATACATGGACTCTTTAAAGAAAGGCTTCAACTAAATGTAGATTTATTTGTGCTTAGAATTAAGGTAGAATTTCTATGCTATGCCCTGCTATGATAACTATTTAAAAAATCTTATGAGCTTATGTTGGGTTTGTGTGATAGTCTTTAAAAAAAAAACAACTGTTCCTTTAAACCTCTTTTACCTAAAGCATCTAATCATTTCATACATAATCCTTAGCTTAGGCATATATTCTGTAGCATCTAGATCCATCTTCCTTTAGATCAAGACCCACACCTGATAAATGGAAATACATTTGTGAAAATTATTATAGATTTATAATTGAATTAATGTTAAGACATAGATCTAGATGTGGGTTTCAAAAGTTTACAATATCGATCAGACCAAAATCAGTCAGTAGCAAAAATGGTCAAAACCTCACAATAGTGATCTTCATCCAAAAAACACCTCATTTTGCTGACATGATCTCCCCAAATTGTGGATTGAGTCAATTCCATGCTTTTCACTGAGCACTCTCCATGTATAATTCAGAATGCTTTCAAGTCAATCACTATTGTATATGAAAAAAAAGGAAAAGTTGATCTGTAAGACGTGTTCATAAAACTGTAATTATAGGATGGTAAATGAGCACTTTCAGGATAATGGAAATATAAATAATTGGTATTGACACTCACATAAATCATAAGTCAATCACCACCAAAACAAAAGACTTTTCAGTTTGTATTTTAGTGAAATATTCACTTTCTATCCATCCTTATGTGCAATATAACATTCCAATAGCAAAGAACCTCTATTGGCTTTCATCAGAGAGCCATTCTCAGTCTTGTTGTTGAAACCAGAAGTCCATTTGTTGAGTACTATAATGTTTTATTAGGTTACAGTTATGGTACGTTTATATGGTTGATATTGGTACTACCTCAGCCCAGCCTTATCTTCTCAGGATGATTGGCATTGAAACTATAACACCAAGTATGTTCTCTCCGACTTGGGAAGGGCCCATTAGGTTTATCTTACCATCACCTAGGTTTAGATATTTCTTTCATTTCCAGAACCAGAAAGATAGTTTATAGAGCCCGTCTCCCCATATATTATGGACACGAAGCTTTTTTTTTTTTTTTTTTTTTTAATACCTAAATGAAAAATCTGCTGTAATGCTTCCAAATTAGTGGAATATGATTTCCAGTAAAGTACATACCAAGATTTGGTCATGCTGTATTCTTAAATTATTAGGATTTTACATGTTCCTTTTCTTTTTTGGACACCCTGCACATCCTCTCTGTTGAGGAACTCAGACCCAATTTAAGAAAGTCGGTAGCAATTAAACCAAAATTTGGACTACTTAAAATTCAACTTTGGAGACAAATTATCCCAAACTTTCAAAGATATGTATTCAAAACTTTTAAAATTGTGAAGTTTTCAAAAAGTATTGCCATGTTCCTGAAAAAGCATGCAAACTTGAGTTTCAACTAAGAAAATACAAAAAAGGTTTCAAGTCATCATGGAATATCCACCTAGATCACTTATGACCAAGAAAATTGTCACTATTCAAGAGACAAATTATTGATTATTTTTGGAAAGAAAAATCAATAACATCCCATATACTATACAGCATCTCTTACATTCCCACAGAACTGTTTCTGCCATCTTGTCGTGAGCAGGAACTTTCCTTTTATATGGTCACTTCATTCTGCAGTTCTCATTTCACTGGGCTTCTTTCTTTGGGGTTTCTTGAAAGATCAGATTTATAAGGCAAGAACCACAGTTGAGACTGTAGATCAACGTAAATTCTGTATTTAAAATTAGATGAGACAAAATGACTACAAGACTCTTATGTGAGTTATGAGCTTTCAACGACGAATGCATGCAAGCGTCTACTGTTGAGATGTTATCTGTAAGAAACCTTTAAAGATCATATCATGAATTGGTTTTCTGTAATATTCAGTAATTTATGTTATTTGCATTGCCGTAAATAATGTAGGTGGATATTCTAAGATGACATGAAGCCTTTTACTTTTTGCCAGGGGTTGGGGGTTTTTTTTGTTTTTGTTGTATTTTCTTAGTTGAAACTCATCTTTGCGTTCTTTTTCGGGAAAATGATTTTTTTGTTCAAAACTTCACAATTTGGAAAGTTTTAATACACATCTCCTAAATTTGGGAAGAATTTGTCCCTGAAGCTGAATTTTTAGCACGTAAAAATGTTTTTTGATTTCTTTAAATGATTTAAAGTTAAAAGGATTTTGTCTGTTCCTGTTTTGTTTTGTTTTTGTGGGGGCTTTTTTTGACACCATGCACAACAGGCCCAATGTTCTTTCTTTTGTGTCCTCACAAGTGGTGGTGGTGGCAGGGAGGGGGTACAGGAAGAGAGAAGAGGATAATTCAGTGGCCATACTCCGTTATGTGCATTGCCCTCATTAAAAATGCCCTCAGGGTCACTTGCTACCTTAATGGTCTGAGCACTTTTAGGTGGGTATTGGAGTGTGATGGCCATTGCTAATTAGGTGGCTTGGTTTTGTTTTAGTTGTTGGTGTCTGTAGTAACCTTTTATACATATATGCATTATATCTTTTTTTTTTCAATGCTTATTTTTCTCCTTCTGGAGACCTTTTTCTGTAACTCCTGTTCACTCTTTTAACCCGCCTTTTGCTGCTGAGATGAACAAGAGCCGAAAAGAGCCATGAAATGCCAAACAAACCATCTTGATGTGTCTTTATCATTTTAAGCTTCAAGAATACTATGAGACAAGTCATACCTTGTCTATCAAGGAATTGAAATCATTATATGTATTGAAATGTTTAAGTCTGCAAAACTTGATTAGAGTAAGGCGCCTAAGTACGAGTATGTTGTGCACAATTAAGTTGAGATTGAACATAAATGAATTCCCATCAGAGACAAAAACATTAACAGTATTGTACTTCTATTCTTTCAAGTGAGGCAATGGTAAAGTGTAAGGAGAGTGACTTTGCAGTATTTTGTAAACTTCAAGCATACTTAGGTGCTCATGTAGCAGTAGCAGTCTATTACTCTTAATATTATTGCATGCTTTGAGTCACATTGACAGGATTTTACACTGGCCATTGTCAAAGTAGACACTTGTTTATGTGGTCTTACCCCCATTCAATGTATATATTGTGAAAATAAAGAGAGCTTAACTGACATGTTGGTACTGATTCTTTTGTCTTCTAATCTCTATTTTATCATATTTTCATGAATTCGAGAATTTGGAAGTGTTTGAGCTGCCGTCTCATTTTGATATATGTAAATTCGACATCGTTTTATTCCATCAAATTGGGAGCAGTGAAATTCTTACATTTGTCTGAAGTTATGAGGAACTGGAGCTCAAAAATTCCCCAAAATTAGTCATATTGAGCTGTTTAAACATGTATGTGGTCATTCACAAACTGGTCATCACTCGTCATGATGCCACAAGTATTCCACCTTGCAGTAGTTCGACAGTGTGAGATGTCAGGGGCAGGGCTAATCATCATTAGTGTGCAGTCTAGACATGACTTGAATTTGTCCTTGAATAGGAGGGCCTTTTATCAAAGTAAACTCTTTCAAATTATAAGTTGATGTCTCACCATGTCTATATGACTATAGTATATGTAGGAGCAGATGTGCAGCTTATTGTCTTAGATGTTTTAACACTATTCTTTGTATATATAAGAAATACTGTATCTTATCAAAGAACTCTGACATTGGTTTTAAGTGATGGAAATAAGGAGGAAAAATATATAGAACAAGCATAGATACTGCACTACTTCCACCCGAAAGGAAGGTGAATTTAAAGTGGAGACTGAAACAGAGCAGTCAAGTGAAAGTGCGATGGGGCGAACAACAATTTTCAATAAATTAAAAAAAACGGATTGAAATACAAAACCAAAACGGTTTGTGGAACTTTGAAAGCATTTTGAACACATCTGCCAGATATGTGGTCTGAGGTGGTGTGAATAAAAAGCCTTTTGCGTTCCAAGTTGGACCAAACTCAGCTTTATATTAAAGAAATTTTGTTTCTCAATAACAGTTGCATTTAAGTGGAAATTGTGATTTCCTGAGTTACAATTAGGTGCCGTCAACTGCATTAAACATGACTGCTGTACTTACAGTGCTGCAGCAGCAGCAGGAATAGTATTCATAGTAATAATAGTCCTTTTTACCTTTTCATGATTAATAATAATTAAATATTAAGTACATATGGTCAATCAAAAGGAAGAAAAGGACTATTTTGTTCCAATGAAAATGAAATGAGTAGAATTTTAAGTACTTAAGCTCGATTGTCCAGTACAAGTGACTAAAATTTAAGCAAGAAAGGGAGTACAAGCAGGATGGTACAGGTGGAGACCGGCATTATGACTTTATGTGATGAAAGGATCTGTCATTCTTATAAAATGGAAGGGTGATGTTTATGCAGTTGTCCACCAGGCAATGATGTATGGTCTAGGGACCGTTCACTAACATAGCTGGAATCAGAGTTGGAATTTGGCAGAAATGAAGGTCCTGCATTCTTCAATGGAATGTGCACACTAGGGAGAATATTAGAGTAGGCAAGTTTGCTAAGTGAGAGTCTAGTTTGAGATGCTTTGGGCATCTTCAAAGGACAGATGAAGAATATATTGACAAAGAAATGCTAAAGATGACGATACCGGGTTAGAGGAAAACTCAAGGAAGATAAATGTGGATAGAATTAAGCGTGCATTAACACCAAACATCCGTGATAATTTGCTAGTAAATCCTTCTCATGCACAAAGTTGTGCCTGCCTGATCACAATGATAGCACACTGTGTTCACAATTTTGTGGTTTTAGTTTTCATCAATATAGATACGAAGACTAAACCTATATATAATTTTGATTTGGTTAGGAACAAGAAATAAAAGGTTTTGGATCCATCCTATTGTCATAGAAAGACAGTAGGCCCCCATGACGGATTTCATCATCTGCTACCCCAGATTTTGTTTGATGATTTTTAAAAAATGAATTATATATATATATAAATTACATATGTATTCGAATGAGACCAGATGCATTTGAAAACCTCAAGAGTTGGGTTACACCTCACAAGATAAAGTACAAAGTTCAGGAAAGCGATTTCTGCACAGGAACAAGTGGTCATAACCTTGAGCTATGTTTATTTATTACCCTTGACAGTATCTAAATATAGCACCATTCCTCATGGTTTCTAAGCTGAGTAAAGGCAGTTGTCCACCACACGAGAGCAAACAGACTAAATTTTATGGCAACCATAAAGTTGATTCCATACACAAACATTAACAGACCTTAACTGATGTGAACATATGGCTGGTCTGAACTCAACAAGGGCCTAGATAAGCCATAATGAGTTCTTTCCTGTGTGTAATGCCCAAACACACATGAGAGCAGATCATCATCATCATCATAGCTTATCACTCCAATACTGGATCCATTCCAATCCTTCAGAGTGCAAGACCCGAGTTTTGATCACTGCATTTTGGTCATTGATGGCATTCCCTAAGGATACATTCCATTGTCTGCACTGGGTATCCACAGACACATTCACTGCTTTCGGCAGATTCCACTTATATACATTTTATATATGCTGTTCTGCCAAGCTTTGCCCAAGCTCTATTTAGAGTGACCCATTCATTTCTGGGGAGTTGGGTTCCGAACAGCAGTTCTTCCCTGGGATCTTGTACAGCCTCACTAATCTTGTTGTCCCACTCCTTCCATGTAATTAATCTGAAGATAGCTGCATGGCTGGAATCTATGCTCTCTTCTGTCGTGAAGCCGTTCCTCGATTTCAGTCTGTTTTTCATTGGGATGTGCTCATGGAAAAGGTGCTTTGGGTCTGTCTCCTGTCAGTGCTTCTGGAGTTTTGATGCAGTGGCTCTATGAATGTGAGGAGGTGCAATACCAGACAGGCGGTGAAGAGAAGGGAAAGTAGATTTTTATTTGAATGTACAGTTAGAGGACAAGAGTGTGAGAGAGGAGGATCCATCGCCACACTTATTTGATTAATGCCACATTCCATAAATGCCTAATTCAGTTCTACCCATTTTGAACTGCATGTACATGTACATTGTATACACGAAAACAAAAAAAATTTTAATGAGTGTCTTTGGTCAGGCATACTCAATTATTTGTAATAAGCCCTTTTTTAAATAACCACAATCATTAAAAGTCATAGAAAAATAAAGGAATTGATGTCTAGTATTTAAAAATTGTATTAAACAAAAAACAGAACAAAATGAATAAGGCCTTCATCAAATAAGTATGAAGATATGCAACAGGACTGACTGGGGACGGAAAATTCATCGTGGCCAACACTGAAATGGATAACCCACAAGAAAAAGAAGTGTGATGAAAAGATAGAACAGATCCAAGAAATGAATAACATATACTACCGTACTCTATACTCTCTCGAAAAGAAATTACAGTTGTTTATCTTTCACCACACATTCAATTTTGAGATCAAACCATGTTTTCAAGCATGAGATGGGTTTTTTGAGCAGGAAGCTTATGATATACTCCAAGTGAATAAGAAATAACTTCATTGAATGAGATTTCTCATTAAATTTAACACTACAGGGAAATATATTTCTGTGCTCTGGTAGATTGAATTTCCCTCTGCAGAAGGCTAACATAAGATTAACACAATGAATTCAATATAGATACCACTCAACCCTCTTTTTCTCTAAATTTCCTTTGTACTAGCATTACATCGATAACTTGTCCTTTTAGTGTATGTACACAGAAAAGATGAAGAGTTCATGCACAATGGCAAAAGAATGCTTAAGATTAAGCTAACAAGTAGTGGGGAAAAGAGAAGTGTAAAGATCACATTACAGGCCTCATATCCTCAGTGTAAATCATGTTCGCGATGCTTTACAAAATTTTCCTTTTCTTACAAACAGGACCATAGAATAATAAGACCGAGACATGCAGGCTGCTAGGTGCAAAAACAATGGCATGTATAAGACGACAGTCGGAAAGATACAATTCATACCGGGGTTGAGTACATCAGTAGGTAAAGTGCCTTCCCCAAGGTCACAATGACAAGGACTTGTGGTTGTCAACCATCAGCCATGCCAACAAGACATGGTGAATGTGCCATAAGAACCCAAGGTAAGGCATAGTTGGATTCCACAAATTTCAGAATGATATGCTGGCTGCTGATGACTTTTATCAAGAGACAAAGGGGTGTATTGAACAGGACCAGGTGGACACAGGTGATTTGCTGTGGCCACCTGCAGGACAAGGTTTTATCTCCACTTTGCTGTAAGCTAGCCGACGTGTATAAATGGAAAGAGAAAAAGGAGGAAATTTTCATATGACAGCTATTTACACTTCTCCACACATGTACTACGATACGTCTGATACAAAATCATTTACATGCGAGTTAATCTGATTGTATAGAAACAAAGGAAGTCAACTTCAAACCACTTGGATTTTTTTTTTTTAATCCCTATCACTTTTAACTGAAAAGAGACAAGACAAAGTACATTTAATATAAAAGTAGAATTTCTTCAAACTCAAACATGAAAATCAAAATGAAAATGTAATTACTAGGAACATGATTTCCTAAATAAATTTTATTCAAAGAGGAGAAACATGAAGACCTGAAATGACACATAAAGCCTTTGCAATCATTTCCTATTCTCAGGAAGAACACATTCATGCTTGTTTTTCTTCCACACTAAATAATGAAGATGATAAAAAGTCCTACCAGTCTTTACAAAAAAATCACACTGCAGTTCACTTTGCGCAATAGATTGTGTAATGACAATGGAATCACAAAAGTGGTTTACAATAGGTTATGCAAGGTAAACAAAAATCACCCTGCAATATCATCAACATGACATGTACAAAAATAACTATTACTTCTTTGATAAGAGAAACTAAAAAAAAACGGAGAAAGTCTTATAAATACCTCAAAGGCATTCTTCTTTAAGCTTCCTCCACTTTGTATCATGAATTCAATTGCATAGACTTTTATCTCACATAAATTATTCATAGCGAGAAATATTTAGTCTGGGTGACATTGAAATACCATCACAATTTCTTTTTTTAAAGAAGGTAAAAGGAAACGAAAATTTGAAAGAAAAAAATAAATAAATAAAATGAGCCTCATAACTATGATTAAAAAGAACAATAAACAAGGAAGGTTTGAAACACTGCAATCATTTTAATTTCAGACAAGTTTACCTGTTGATATCAGCTTTTGACTCCAGTGAACTTGTCTTATAATGACAAGTGGAAGCAAGGGAATATCTTTTTCTTTCAGTATTGCAGCACAAAAAACATCCACCTCAATGACATTATCATCTCAATAACTTCCCAATACATGTTTTGAATCTAGGGTGTTTTAATGCAGAGCTAAAAGTTCTTCCAATTTGCTCCTGGTTTTTGGGACTTGGTAAATCAAGGTAGCAGGTGACCCTGTGATAGTATTCTTAAGTCATGCAGTGCACATAAATGAGAGAATAGCCACCAAATAATGCCTCCTTCCCTCTCTGAGCAAAACTCTCTTATCTGAGAACACAATAGAGAGCCTGATAGAATAAGAAAGATAAGAGAAGGAGCTCTCACTCAACCCTAACTCACCTCTTATGAGAGGCATGGGAGGTACTGGCTGTAGGCCTATTCTTTCACCGCATAGTTGAGGATGCCAGAACCTATTCTTTCACCGCATAGTTGAGGATGCCAGAACCTACACAGGGACTAGGGAGACTTCTCAATAGCATAACTCAAAATGAAAATGGTTGCAGTGTATTTCAACCTGGATGGTGCTTTTTTCCTTCACTCACTCTGTACTTATTGAGAGACTCATGATTCAATATATCATACATGTTCTTCCCCTTGTTTGTGTTAGTCTTTAAGGGCTGCGATATGTAGAAATTCATTCTTCATTTTTCACTCTTCATCTCTTCTTTTATTATCAACGCAGTCTACATTTAATTTAAAGTTGAACATTTCAACACACCTGTTGTTAATGTGTGGTGTTTCAGTAGCACCCTGCACAGGCATGCATGGCTCTGAGATTTGCTTTTACTTCTTACAATGAGAAAACTAAAGCAAAAGGAAAGGTGCATAATAATAATAATAATAATAATAATAATAATAATAATAATAATAATAATAATAATAATAATAATAACAATAATAAT
>JAOWAY010456002.1:0-13106 GCA_028565895.1 Goniobranchus geometricus | reverse complement strand
GAATCCATAATGACTGGTTTTATTTGTCAGTTATTGCATGAGACCCAATGTCAGCTGAAAAGGGGGGTTCTGATTCATCTATATTATGGTCCTGTCCTAAGAATTTCACATTTCATGACATGTATGTAATAATTAAAAGATCACTTAAATCCAGGAATGATTCCTAGATGAAAACTTTTAATTACATTCTTATTTACACGATATACAATTCCAAAACCTTCTACTCCCTGGTGGTTTGGCCAGTTTGGGAATTGTAGGCAGTACATGCCCCTTTGAGCCTGTTTATTTCCGTCACAGACATGGTGTTGATATTAATTGATGCATCCTGTCTATGCTTGACAACAAGGAGACTCTCCAGAGCTTTTGTATCGAGAAGAGATCGTTTTCCAGTTTTTATCTTCCTCACAGCAGAAAACTCCCGCTCACAATGAGCACTTCTATGGGGTATCGTTAGCAATCCCAACATAAAATTAGCAATGGAAGATGTGTCATTCTTTTTAAATTTTATCCAGAATTCATCCACACGTTCAAATTCACAGCTATCTGGCACATAAATCCGTAAATAAGCAAATTCCTCAAGAATGTCATCCATTGAGGCAGGAGGAGATCTACAACTACCTCTCATCAACACTGGAAAGTTGTTGGCCAGAAACCTTACATCAGCAGATGAAAAGGATTCCAATTTGGTGGGATTAGTGACAGTCAGCTTCCCTAACAGGAACAGCCTTCAGTAGATAATCCACCACAGTTTTAAAAAAGATCTTGATGCCTGCATAAAATTGCTTCAATTTCACGCTGGATAGACCATTGTTGTCTTTGTTAATGATGAGGGATACGCAATGTTCTCCTACTAGGATATCTTTGTCAGCCTTTAGACTATAGGCCGGTGATACTCAATGATCTTCTATTTGAGCATTTCCTCCAAATTCCGAAGGAGCTACAAACCTTGTCAACAGTAGCCGAATTAAAGATCGACACTCGAATAGAACAGAGGCCACTTTTAGACCATCAGCTTGATTTAAAATGAGAAACTGTTCCATTGGTGTAATAGAATATCTCAAAAACATGAGATACAGGCGTGTGGACCCTGACTGCGGGGAGTGGAGGATTTTTTCAATTTTACTCTTAGAAAATGAAGACTGATCTGCTCTTTTGATTTCTGTCTTAAAGAAGTCTTTAAGTGGATCCTAGACCTTCAAAAGTCGGTCAAGGCACTTGCCAATACTTAGCCACCAAGTTGGGCCATGTATTAGAATTTTGGACTGCTCCTCTCCATACAGTTCCTGGAATTCCTTGAATCGGTGGGAACGCACAGAACTCGGGGTGAAAATAATAATAAACATCCACCAAGAGGTCCTTTGCATTTACCGTCAAAGTGTTAGCACCCCTCTGAACTGCAATGCACACTAAATGAAGTGGACAGCCTGCTAAAATAATGTCGGGGTTTTAATCTAAGCAAAATGCAAACAATCCTTTTTAGGAACCGGTCGTAACGTTTGCATTATCGCATCCCAATGCAATGCAATTTTTCCATGGGATTGAATGTTCACTAAAAAAATTATTTAGGAGCTAAAAAATGTCCTCGCCGGTAGCCTAGCCTCCACACTATGGTACACTGACCACTTCACTGTGCACATCAGTGTCACTGACTGTTCTAACCACAAGGGTTGTGCTGACAGTGAATGGACCACTTTTCATTCTGAGGACAATGTTGTCCTGAGCTATAGAAGACATCTCATTAATCAATGATGTCGTCTTTGTTCGCGCACAACGAATGTCTTATGCTGCACCAGGGGCACAGATCTTTTTTATGAGTTGTGGTAGGTCGTCTGCGACGGATAAAGACAGATTGTGTCGGGCAATGAATTCTACCATCATGGCCTCAGCTTTGAGGATTGATGATGCTGTACTGTTTTTGTTTGCAGAGAGAGACTTAAACATTGATGCAATGTTTGACAACCATTTTGCCTGCTCTAGCTTTTGTGCTTAGCATCAGACAAGTGAGTTTTGCGGGCGTAACGGCCAGAATGGAGAATTGAAAAGTCTGTTTTACTTGTGCAAAATGTGTTGTGGGCATCTACAGACGATTTTACGATGCACAGCCATTCTTCAGTGTAAGCAGCCTTAAAAATCTGTTGTGATGTAGTTATAGGCTTTTTCCGAGGTGGCTCAGCCATTTTAGTCTTGGATCGTTAAATGAACCGTTAATCGTTAGATTTATTCAAGATCTAGACCTGATCTCGAATCTAAAGAAATTTACACACTCTTAGAGAAAATTGACATCTAGACCAACTATCAACTGTCACTGGCTCTAAATCTAGCACTCGTTTCTTTACAATCCACAAAGTATTTCAAATGGCAAATGACACAAAATTCACATTGAAACACATGGGTGAATTGGCATGAGTCGAAAGCATGAAAATGAACTCATAGACCAAGCTCGAAGTTTCCCTTGTTGGCTGAACCAAGCGCGCATGTCAATGAATGAAAGGAAATTAGGGCCTAGACGAGTAGGTAAGCCAATCACAGACCTTGGCCCTAGCTGAGAGCCCATTGATTTGATCAGGATAACTCACGTGACCAGTTACCAACCGAGAAAGCCTCGATATTCGCACTGCATCCTACACGAGTCCAGTTGGCACTCCATCACACGTCATATTATCAGGTATCGAAGCCTTCATTTTTGTACCGTTTTATTGTCTGCCATTTTCAGAGATGATTTCGCTTCGTAATTCTAGAATTTCGTTATTGTTTTTTCTCTTTTCATTACAAATTCACAAAGATTTGTAGTAATCTTGCACACCTTCTTAAATTCGTATTCTAGCCTCAATTTCGTAGGAACAGGAAATTTTGGTAGGATTTGACAAGTCTGTTAGCAGGATGACTAGTCCCAAAACAATTGCGCACAGCAGTGCGTTTACAATTGTAGGCCTCTTATAACTGTCCCCTATCAGGGTAACTGGAATGATCTTAGCGCATTTCTCCTTTTGGTTCTATCACCACCTACTCTAAGAGATGCCAGATGCTACCTCTCTGCCAGCTTGCGATCGACTGTGAACTGACGACCTTTTCCCATGCACACATTGCCCCGCGTCATGTGGTACCAGTTTCACATCATTCCCTTCCTACCACTGAGTTGGGCATATTGGTGTCTAAAGATTTCAGCACCAGTTCCCTGACCATAATGATAATAATAATAATAATAATAAGAAGAAGAAGAAGAAGAAGAAGAAGAAAGAAGAAGAAGAAAAAGAAGAAGAAGAAGAATAAGAATCAGAATAATAATGACAATAATTTCATTTATATAGTGCCTTTTGCCAAGGCCCCTTTTGTCAAGGCCCCTTTTGCCAAAGCCTTCTCTGCCATCGTCTTAAAGGTCTGGTGGTTGCTCTTGACAATTCTATAGCCTCCTGGTCTGTAAGCTGCTCCATACAGTGCTCGAACTCTCCATTTCTGTAGCACTTCTCTAATACATCCTGAGTGTGACATGCTCTAAAATCCATTCAAATTCCATCCACCGCTCACCAATTCCCTCCGAAAAAGGTTAGGTGTCTCCCTCTTCAAATACTGACAGATTGCAAACTCCCAGGCCCATAGTCCACCACTGACAGGTTCCTGTAATGGGTAACATCTATCGCTAACCTCAACCAACTTCTTGCCACACTCAGACTTCCTGATTCATTCGGTGCCGGCACTGTATCAATGCAAGGGACCTCCTGCACCTTTAACATCCTGCCTTACCTACTCAGCGCTCACCCCTGGATCCTCTTTCTTGCAAGAAACAATGTTTATGCCACACTCAGGTGATGTCATTCATGGAGCTCCCTTACACCCATATCTGCGTGAATATCCATTGCCAGCTCACATACCCCCTCCTTGCACCCCTTCACCCACTTCCTCTTGACAAAAGTCAGCTTGTCAGCAATGTTCTTGGCTGAAGGCACCAATGTGATATTTAGCTGCACCCAAGCTCTGTTACTAACATTTTCAACCAAAAGAGACTCTAATCTCTGCCCTGCCCCCCGCCCCCTGTCTTCACCTACTTCGTTCTCTCTTGACAGTGTGATCATGACCCAGTTATGTACAGTCGCCGCAGCTGTCTTTACAACGATGTCCTTCAGCCCCCACTGAAGCGGCAAATTAATCCCCTCAAGCACCGCCTCCAGCTCTGTCACATTAATATGGTTACAATCGTCTTCCCTCCTGGCCAGGTTGCGCCCTCCACAACCTTCCCAGCTATCTTCACAATGACCCCTTGCCAAATCACTGGCATCACACCAACACAACCCCTTCATTAGTTGCCACCACTGATCAATTTGCTTTTACTGGGTCGCAGCCTGTTCATCACCTCTCCAATAATTTGCCATGCGCTCTGTCCAATGTCGTCTTCCCATTGCACTGCCTCTGTGTGCTGCAGACCACTTGGAGCCATTCGACTACCACATAATGCTCCACACACTTGCCACACTGTGAGAAAAGCTCTCTACATCATTGTGTCTGAAAGTTGTGGGACACCCCCGTTCCTGATAGATTATAAGTGTCCTGTGCCATCCTTAGACAGCTTCAATCCCATTGTCCAAAGGCTCTGGCTTCTTCGCTACCAGCCCATATGTCACCAAATGCCTTACTACATGTTCTGCCTTTGTTTGCATTTTGTTGACCAGAATGTCATCTATATAGGAACTACTTGCCTGCATGGTTTTCTCGTCTTTCTCGGGCATGGTCTTCTGAATCTTTGTCATGACTCTTGGGGCACAATTTAGTCCAAAAGCCCAGCCGCATGAAGCCATATACCTTGCTCTGGAACTGGATCAGCTCATACTGTCATAACTCCCTGGTCCCACAGAGCTGCAGGTAGTCATCCTTCAGGTCCACTAACGTACATTTCTATCCCAACTGCCGCCACCCCATCTTTTTTCACTCTGCACGTCGATCAGTATGGCTTTCCATCTATTTGTCCATTGCACGAAAGTCCAAAACTAGATGCACTTTTGACTTTATCTGTTGCTCAACTGCCATCAGTGGTATGACCCAACTCACTGGACGATCCCATGGCACCTGTATTGCATCTTTTCTCCATTTTCATACAGCATCCTTGAATTTTTCGGTCTTCGCCTCGACCGGGAGCTTTTCCCACTGTCCTGGTTCTGAAGGATTGGCGCCTGACCCCCCCCTGTCAAAAGAACCTAACTGTCCTCTATCAAATATTGCTCCAAAGTCCCTGTCCTCCACTGTCAACTATTTTGGTTCCTCCCCTTCACGTAAGGCAAAGCACTTCGAAGTCAGTCGTGCCTTGAGCTTGTCTTGCCTCGCCACAACTCAAACCACTTCCTCCGTCCACAAATTCTATGGTCTTACGTTCTCCCAAGCTCGAGAACTTTCTCGTCAAGTTGAACTCCTTCCGTCAGGTTGATGACATGCATTCCAAGGACCATATCTGTCCCATAAACAATACTTTCCATGATGGTAGCCTGTACATCCAACAGCTTTCCCATTGTTACCAGCTCTATAGACCCAACATAGCCACACTTGCCATACCTCCCATTGAATGCCACTTAAGTTCGTGAGCAATGGCTTGGCCTTATAAGACCTGACCGTACCATCCTTTGGACTATTGCCATATTCTCTAATCTCTTGCTGTCTGCCACAATGACGATCACAGTTAACTTGTTGTCCCACCCTAACCATATCTTCTTCAGCAAATGCATCCTCTTTCTGGCTAAACCTCTGCTTCTCACAACAAGGTGCTATATGCCAGGAAAACACCTGAAACTCGCCCCGTCATGCTTTGGGCATTCCGGCTGCAGATGCCGCCCCCACATCTGTCGCACTTCAGTGGTCTCTGTCTTCTGACAATCTCCCATGCACCACTGTTGGAACTGCCATCCAAGCTGCTGGCCCCATTTTAGCTGTAATAACCCTGACTCGGTCCCTGACCTGAAGCTGCTTATGCCTTGGATCTGTTGCAGCTATAGGCTGGTGGCATCAGGGAACCCACCAACAAAAGCCATTTAACCACCTGCTGTAGCCACTCGCCTTCAAACACTCACTCCGTGCTCGTCCTTCACAGGTTGTTTGCTAAGACATCTATAGGTTCACCCTACCACCTAGCTGAAGGTAACCAAGCACATATGTGCAAAATTTACTACCTGTAAATGCTTCTTTCAGCTGCGCCAAAATGATGTCCGTATCTCGTTTCTCGTCCAGGCTTAGCTCCAAGTGGACTGCTAGTGCACTACCTCTAGGTACAAAGGCACAAATCTTGCCAGATTTTCAAACTCTGTCAGCTCTGCACAAGCTGAAGCTTGGATATCACATCTCCCTCCCAAGAGAAAGGCTTGATTATGTCTGTTGAGATTTTTTGCTGCCAATGTGGTTACACACGAGTAACCTCCTAGAATCCATCACTCAACCAGTACTCTAGATCTATATAGATAAAGTTGCCAAGTAGCTGGTTAAGGGTTATAGGTTTGACTTAGAGAGCTCTCTAGAGATCTGAAGTACGCTAAATTACAGTCTGAATTATTTATAAGGTTTTGTGGTCCCCAGGAAGGTACCATGATGATGTTTCGCTGTCCAGGGACCCCCTTTTACAGTGACATCTGGTCGCCAAAGAAATCAAAGTAGATCAAATGTTGAATGCCTAGTCTCATACAATTGTGCACCACGCTGCGTCTACAATTGTAGGCTTGTTATAACTGTCCCCTCTAACAGTAACTAGTTAGATCTCAGCTTGTTTCTCCTTTTGATCCTATTACCACCTAACCTGACAGATGTCTGATGCTATCTCTCTGCCGGCTTGTGATTGACTGTGCACTGAGGATATTTGGGTACTGTATTATACAGATGTATGTATGTTGAACTCAAGTTTCAAGTCAAATTCTACTGGGCATGTCACTTGGAATATTGGTTTAAATTAGCATGTTAAAACTTTTTTTTTTAGAAATACAAAAATGTACGGCATGCAATACATGTAACTCTTGGAAATGATTCTGACTAGGTTCAAATGTCAATATCTTATACATCAAACAGGACGATGAAACCAAAAAATGCTACAAACACAAAATATATGCCAAACAGGGACTTGAATGTCTATAATCAAGTCATGTTCTGAAAAATTAAATGAGACCATGATCATCGACTCGAGCAGACAGCAGTAAAAAATCCATGTACCTACTTAATTCCAGAATGGCTACTTCTGCTTTCAGTCAGAAATGGGATGATCACAAATGAGAGCTTTTAGTTCCAGCACAATACAAATAACAATGTCCAAGTTGTGAGATGTAGGGTTATGCTCAAAGGAGTTCAGTGTTGGGGATGGGGTTGCATAATTATCTCTTTCGGAGGAGCAATAAGTATTAATGATTTTATAATTAATATTGTTGATATATAAGGAAATGGCCAGTGCCGGATCTGAAGACTTTTGAAGGAGATAAAGCTTTTCAAATTTGAGAAATTTACTTATAAGAATAAGTTGACCCTTGCTTCTGGTCAAGCCGTAAGATGGAATGATTTTTTTCAACCCACTCATTTTCTCACTTTGCTTTTACACATTCAGTTATAGTGGATTTCTTGAATATAGATTAGGTCATAGTGTTTTCGTATGTAAAAGATACTTTTTCTTTTTTAATCATTTTTCAGGCCTCTACAATTCAGAGACAAAATATTTAATCTTGCCACGATCATAATTCTGAAATCGTCATCCTGATGCGGTCCATGTCCTAAGGATTTATTGACAACTTGAGGAGCGCTTATTCACTCACTTAACGCAAGTTGATGCACTCACACTACGGTGTTTCTTTATTTCCTTCAACGTAGGAGAAACTTCCACTCCCTGTCTCTCTTCTGAGTGGATGGGATGGGAGAGGATGACACATGTCTTCTTGCTCTATTACTAACCAGGTTGCTTATGAGTGGTTGTCATGTTCTCCCTCTTTGACTCAAATCAAGCCAGTCAATCCCACTGTCCTCCTTTTGGCTGTGTTGACTCTCCATTCTTCTTTCACTCTCCTTGTTTATTTCTCTTTCCCTCATGCTCAACAGTTCTCTCTTCGCTTTTTCCCCTTTTCTGTTTCTCTCTTTCTCTGAGTGAGAACAGCTTGTGTGTGTGTGTGTGTGTGTGTACTGGACATCTCAACACCCCCACCTTTTCTCTCTCTTATTTCTTTTTCTTGATAATCACTCCCACAGCTTATTTTTGCAACCTCTCCTCTTTGCTTTCTCGAAGCTGTTCCCTCTAATAGAGGGTAGCCCTTCATCTATCAATTTGCCTCATTTTTGGAAGGTTGGATGAAGGAAGCTGAATATAAAGGAAACGCCTCCCAGCCCTATTTATTATGTCATAAATGTTAAGTTGTAGTCAATGGATGATAGGTAAGCAGATATGGGGTAAAAAACTAGAGGCAGTAAAATGTGATTCTTAAGAAGAATGCCAACCATGTCATGGGCAAAGATAAAAATAGCACCTGAAAGCGCTACAAAAGAGGCATAAACTAGAGGCATAATGTGTGATGGGGATGATGAGGCCACTAAAATATTAGTATTGTAGCTCAAAACTCCTAGAAATGTGGTTGTAGAAAAAAATAGGCAGGCTTCTGTTGAACTTGTGTGTTCATAGTCGAGATGGAGCCAAATCTTTATTCATCTAATGGGTACAATTAAAACAAAAACAGTATCAGACTATTTGAACCTCATCCCATAAGTTTCTACGTTGGGATAGCTTTTTCTCCTGTTCCTCTTTCTGTAATGGTTGGGTTTCAGAAACAATAACTGTACTACATGATTTGCTGTCTAATGTTTATCAGGCATATCACTTCTGTTGAAACTCCATATGATAGATATAACATCCAGCGATTTCCCTCTCAGAGGTCGTATGAGACAACTGTGAATGTTGTGGAATAAAGGCCACCCTTTTTAAGGATAAACTGACACAATCATACATATTAAAGCACTGCCACATACCCATACATATATTTGGCTGGGTACATTTAACGGTGTAAGCTTCAAAAGTTGTGTTAGGGTCAATTCCATTTTCTCTGAGAGAAACAAATGGAATTTGACAACTTTGTGATTGTAACAATAAACATTTCTTGACTCGGATGGCTTTTGCAACCGCAAAAAAATCATCCTTGTCTTGGAGGTCACAGAGTATATATCAATTTTGTCAGTGGCTGTACTAGCAACATTTGTGTTGGAAACCAGTTTTATTATTTCCCATTCTCTCACATGACATGTGTTTTCACAGAGACTTTCTCAGGAAGAATGACTATCTTTGAGACAAGCCTTGCAGAAATGTGACAAATTTCTAGTCGTAATAATGTTTTCTCCACTGGTTGAACACAGGGCAGTTTCCTGGGCCCAGGGATAGTTTTGAGTGTCTGGCCTGATTTTTCTTCAGGCCTGCAGACACCTGAAAGCAAGTAGAAATCTCTACTTGTCCCACATCAACCATCCTTGCACCTTGTAAGGTTATCTGAGCAGCACTTGAAGAACTCTTCAGCATTGGATATACTTACTCTGCCGTCCTTTTGACAGCATGCTTGGCTGAAGTCTTGAACTCCACTTCAAGGGTGTCACAGGCACTTTCACCATGTCTCAATTCAAAGTAAAGACTATCAATCTGAATGTCTTAGCCAGTGAAATTCAGTCATGAGGGAAAAGGGCAATTTAGCTTTGCACTGAGATGACACCCTGTCACTGAAGATGATCGTCATCTTGACTGTTGGTTGTGAGAGTGACTTTAAATGATAAAGTATATGCGATGTCACTTTATGAGCAATGAAAGGATCATGTTTGAGATCATCACTGATCTACATCTTATTGAACATAGAAGGCATGTTCTGTGGATAACGACAGGATGAAGTGGAATCTGTCTCATTCCGTAAAAGGATGACTGTGGCTGGTCTTGACTGAAACAGGTGTAATTTTGTACAAAGTCAAAAGTGCACACAGCCAGGCATGTTCTGTGGATAATGACAGGATGAAGTGTAATCTGTCTCATTCCGTAATAGGATGACTGTGGCTGGTCTTGACTGAAACAAAGTCAAAAGTGCACACAGCCAGGCATGTTCTGTGGATAACGACAGGATGAAGTGTAATCTGTCTCATTCCACAATAGGAGGACTGTGGCTGGTCTTGACTGAAACAAAGTCAAAAGTGCACACAGCCACATGCCATGGAGGCCTCTCAGTAATAGTTTCATACTGTGCAGCTTGCCACTGGTAGTAAAGTCAGTGCAGTGCCAGAACCTGCAGGGCAGATAAGAACTCTTTAACAAGATCAGTTAGAGAGCCGTGCTTTTCAATCTTCAATTCAGATTTGCAATTCAATTAAATGCACAGTTCAAAATATAAGTATAAGGTTTAATTACTTAAAAACATTAGCGATCCATGAATGAACATAAAAGCATAGTATAAGCATTGACTTACATTGGGTTCACACTAAATTGTACATGTTTTTCTTAAAATTACAAACTCCAAAGCGGTCCCACCCATAGTAAAAAAGGGATGAAGAGAAAAGAAATAAAGAAATATTTTGATGAGTGCAGCTATTAATGACAATGAATTGGAATTGCAATCTAGGTTTGGTCTGGAACACATGAATGCAGATATTGACATTTGTGGAATAGAAGTATCTAAAATAACAGGCTGTTATGTAAAATACATTGAAGCACAAAGCTACGTTTCCTCTGAGCATCTGTCATCTTGATTTGACACAATTTTTATTGCTCCTTCTCCATCTGCTTATATAGCTCTTGTGCCTGTGGATCCTTTTGACTTTCTACCTAAAGAAAGAAAACCGTTTGTTATTAACTTTAGACTGGGGGAAAAACAATTGTCAACAAGCTTAGACTGAAGAGCAACATTTCTCAAAAGTTTAAGCATGATAATGATGTTAGTAGGCCTACCCTACATCAAGTAAAATGAAAAAAAAAAAAAAAGTCAAGTCAAAATGCAAGTCATTGTGGTCAAGGTTTAACAAATCATTATATTATAAGAAAACAATAGATGGTTTTTTTAAAACACTGTACCATGATACCAGTATTTTATAAGAACTCACTTCCACTTATGATTTAATATTTGATTCTCAAAAACTGAGGACTATGAACAAAAAACCCCACAACAACCAAATAAAAAACAAACAAATAACGGGCACTGTTATTTTTTATAATGATTTGGTGGACCAAAAATTCACAAAAATTTCACACAAAATTCCAAAGGAAGAAAAGTTAAGAGAATACAAAAGTAATCCAGCTCATAATCCTTGAACAAGGAAGTCATTTATGGAGAACCGTTTAAATTTCTTGCTTTCATTTTCAAAGTACCGTACCTGTGTCGCCTGCGCTTCTCAGTATTTGACAGTTTCTGGTGTCTCTCATGGTTCTGGCTTCCACTTTCAGGTTGGACTGTCTTCTTTTTCCACAATGGCTAAACTTGACAAGAAGTGTAGAAAAATTGTAAAATTTGAATAATTCAAGTAGGTAGTGGATTTAAAAGATTTATAAAACAACATACATCTCAAAAGCCATTAATATTTGGCAGCAACAACAAAAAAATGCTGCTGGAAGGACAGCTGTAAATCATTTGTACATGTAAAGGAAACAAATGTCAAACCCTGATTTTAATTAACTTTCTGGGTTTTGAATATAACATACTGTGGCGCATTTGCTTGATGTTGTGACGAACTTGTTGTCGTTGTCTCTGTGGAACATGTGCTGATGTAGTTGTCAGAAGTGGGATCTGTAGAAGTTGTGATGTTGATTGACTCGGCCACAGACACATTAAGTGTGTTTCGTCCGATATCAGGACTCATCAGTGTGGCTAGGGTGTTCCTGTTCTTTTCATGCCGGCTGCTGTCAAACTGCGAGGTAGATCAAGGCAAGACTTATGTTCCGGAATGGGAAGTGACACTCTAACGATTAGGGCCTAGGCCTATGTGTTGAATGCATAGGCTGGAATAGTGGGTCGAATGCCCAGATCTACGGACACCGCCACAATACCATCAAGAGACCATGATGAAATTGAAACTTCAAGCCTCATTTAGAAGAAATTATGAAATACAATTACATGTGCACCTTGGTCAAGACATCCCCCATTTATTGCTGGTGGTACTCATACTAGAAGAAAGTCAATTCAACTGACTATCAACCCAGAACAGACAATCAAACACTCCAGGTTTGAACATGAAGGATTTACTGCAATCAAGGCAATGGCATACATTATCAAAAACATATTTGCTGGATCTGCTATTCGAAGAAAAAAGGTTCTATGGGATATGAATTTAACTTAAAATGTTCAAGATCATAAAGTATTGAAAAGCCCCCAAGATCAACCATTATGTCTGTTTATGCAGTTGGCTTTCTCCTGTTACTGTTAGGTAACTTCATCATGGAAAATGAGGCAGTTAGAGACTTGAATTTTCTGTAAAGTTACTGTCTTAGTGAGTGGCAAAAATTCAATTGGACTCGTATGGTTTGCCTCTTTGGGTCAGTGCCCGGAATTTGTATAGTCTCTTTTTTAATGTTAACATTAAGACACCATACAGTTTATTCTCAAAGATCACTTTGATTGTTTCGACCCACTCATCATCAGACATGCAAAGTTGACCTGTGGGTTTAAAAACTGGGTCATGTTCCCCATGTGACAGACTCCATACGTTTACTCACACAAGTTGCTCTAACTATTTTTTCTAACAATTTAAGAACGCACAATGACTTATGGAAACCGATTATTGTAGATAAAGGAAAAAAAAAATTCTTTCCACTCTGAAAAGTAATCAAATTAAATACTTTATGTTTTTCAACACCATTTTTTGTTTCAGTATGTCGGAAAAAGCATTCCGGAGTGCTTTCCAGATTTGAAGTAAAGGATCATTTGGAAATAGAGTACTTGGTATTGCTGAGAGTCATTTTTCGTATTGTGTTATAAGGGCTATAACTATGTTAAATTTCTTAAATTGTATACCTGAAAACAATGTATAGACTCTGTGTGCGTGTGAACATGCATACAATGAAAATATGTGTGCCCTATATGTGCGTATGATGTTTCAGAGATTTCCCCCCTCGCCCTCCCGCCATGTGCAGTATCAATTATTCTCATATTACATTT
>JAOWAY010455891.1:1235-13106 GCA_028565895.1 Goniobranchus geometricus | reverse complement strand
CTCCAGAGTGTTTGAGGAGCTCACTGGGGATATTGTCTAGTCCTGCTGATTTGCCACATTTGAGTTGATTTATAGCAGCTTTCACCTCATCTTTTAGGGGTTTTGGTTCAGGATCTTGATGCTGCATGTTATTTAGCTCCTTTTCTGTAATTTTGAGATTTTGGTCATGATTGAAAAGTTCTTGGCCATATTCGTGCCATCTTGTAAGAATGTCATCTGTTTCTGTTAAAGTATTTAAGAAAGGAAAATTCCCATTTAAATCATGCTATGTATGCCATGAATAGGTCTGGACAAATTTCATTTAAAATCAATCCATTTTGTTATTGCAGGCAGGTCTCATACATATATTAAGTGCAGACATATTTGAGAATGGGGTACATATTGCACAAATAGAGTGGTGTGCAAATATAAAAGCGAAATTATTTTCATGTACTTTGTTCATCTCCATTATAACACTATGGATGACTGCATTCCACTTTTGATAGCCACTGTTGAATCAATAGAATATGACAAACAATCACCTTCCTATAATATACATGCATGGGAGGGTTCTTTGATAATATTCCCACAACCAAACCAATTTTGTTGATTTGAATTCTGTCAGAGGATGGAATGTAATATGTACCAACTCATATAATTTAGAGATTGACAGCCAGAACAAAGATCAATGTCCAAAATCTGCCTCCCCCCCCTTCCCCCCAAAAAGCATAGCGGTGTCAGTGGCTCAGTGGGTAGTGCAGTGGGTTTACAACTGAATGTTGCAGGTTCCATTCCCAGTTACGGCATTGAGATTTAATCCTTGGGCAAGGTTATTAACGCTGATGACCTCCGTTTCACAGCGACGCTTGGTTTTCAACTAAAAGCTAAAAGCTAAATTTCCCTTAGGGGATGAGCATAATGGTATTATTATTATTATCATTATCCTTATTATTATCCATATATATATATTTTGCTCTGTGGGAGTCATCTCTACTCTTTCAAAGTTGTGGTGAAGAGGAAGCTATAATTATTAGAGATATTAGTTTTCCAAGAATAAGGGCACATTTGTTCTATGAATATTTATACATAATGCCAAACTTATCATTATATCAATAAAAGAAGGAAAATTGACTTGATAAAGTTTGCCTTAAAAAAACCCCCAAACCTATTGTACCTTTCATTAGCTTTTCTCACTCAAGTTTGTATATACAGGAAGAAAAACAATAACACTATCTCTCCCTTATGAAAGCAATACTCTGAGAAAAGGCAGTTTTGCATAAATTCAAGTATGTCTTTCACTACTTTATTGAACATTGTGGCTACTTGTGCACTTTCAAAAAAAGCAGTCACCAAAACAAAAAGACATTTAAAAAGAAACTTTCAACAAAATAAGCCAACCGACAAACAAAAAATAAAACCCCAGCTTTCTCCCCTCTTCATTACATGTACAATATTCAACAATAAAATAATTGCAGATCATAGGTAAAATCTCCCCTTGAGCATGCACTTTTGTACAGATGTCATTGACAGATATGCTGATTGCCTCACACTCAATGACACACAATATCCACCCATTATTAAAAAAGCACATGTGTATATATATAAATCAAGTCAGACAACAAAAATTAAAAGTGTATGGAAGAAAATCCCTTAAACCTAAACTTGCAGCTGTCTAAACCATGATAGCGACCACTTTTCAAATTCTTCTTCTTCTTCTGGCTTATATTAGCTCTGGGATCAACACATCAGTTAACATTTTACATGCTCTGTATGAAGGTTTTTGGCAAAGGTTTTATATTGGATGCCCCTCAGGATGCAACAGTGTCTTGGGTTTAGACAACTGCGAAAGAATGCATAGGAATAGGATGAGTCCATGAATTAATATTGCTTCAAGCGGTGGCTTTCCGTCCTACTCTCCTACCATTTCCAACTGCCAAGGGCTCTCTGACGTTTACAACCTGCTCATAGCACCTCTGAGTTTACCATCCATCCCTGATAAGACTAGTCACCAAAAAAAAACAACCCAAACTCAAACATGGGCTTATGGTTCTTAAGCAAGAGTCATACCGGTAGATCCCAATGTCATCTAACAAATTATGTTATGAAAAGTAGTTAATGAGATGAGAACAGAAATAAAATGAAGAACAATGACAAACAGGAGACATCAGCATGCAATGAGAACAAAGAGTCCACTCTGGTCTCACAGACATTTTTTGAGATTCTTGGAGCATTCTATGGAATGCTTAGACAGAATCATGAATGATACTATCTTTAATAAAGTCTATACAATACATCAAACACACTTGTTAATTATAATGTAAACTACTTTTAATTCCCACATCTCATGACCTGTCCATATGTTGACTATTACTCAAGATAATTACACAAATACCTTAATAACCCAACTATTCCGATATTTTCTTCAGGTCCAATTAAACTTATTCTAATTAAAGCCATTTAACTCTTTCCCTACTGGCCAATTTTCTACCACTGGACTGACCCATTTTCTGCCTTACCGCTTGAGGATAAACATGCCTTCATTTAAACACTGATTGCAACGGTGATTTTACAAATAACAGTCAAGTGTTACATATCAAAATAAAGAACAAAAAGTGAGCTTTCCAAATATGTAATTTTGTCTCGGAATGCCGGTTGAGAATTTTAGGACTGTTTGACAGAAAATATGGACTGGATTAGATAGATGATTTCATGAGCCATAAAATACGGCTCACGGTACAAATCGGCAGTCAGAACGAGCCGTAAAATACGGCTCACAGTAGGGAAAGAGTTAACAAATATCATTTCTTAGTTTTCATATAGCTTATCCTGTTAGGGGTTGCCATAGTGGAAGTTTTATCTTTACCTAGTTCTATTAATTGCATGTGGCAGTGTGAATGTAGGGTCAAGGCATTTGACTTGCAACTCGGAAGTTTGAACTTTACACAGAAGCTTTGTAGTCTTGTGGTAGACATTTCACTTAGGGACAGTGAAGTTCTTATAACCCAGGTGGCAGTGTGAAGTTGAGTCCTTAGAAAAAGCTCTTCATTCACATTTTCTCAGTAAACGCAGGCGTAAAATGAGTACCTGTACCTGACCATTCTGCCGTGTTCATTTGAAAGGGCTGATAATGGTTCTAGATGGTAACTTAAACGCCATGCGATCACGATAAGCAGACGTGTTATTTTGCAACATTTGTCCTTCTAAAAATTATAAAATGCCTTTTATATCGTCAAATATCATTTCTTTCCTAATTTAAATCACATGGTTTGTTTTGTCTGAGTGTAATCTATTTGAAAATGGATTAAAAGTGATTTCAGGAATTTTTCATTACACGCTCTTTCAAATGAAAACGGCAGCATTAACAGCATTGTCCCTATCTTAAAAAATAATATAGCTTGTCAGGCAGCCTGTCTCATCCTTCATGGTATGTGTTGCTGCTGGTTGTAAAGTACTTTTCGTGCATTAAGCGAATATTTTGGCAGCACGGCTGTGGGTCAAGGCATTTGACTTGTAACCGTGAGATTCTGAGGTCGAATTTGGGTTGCACCGGTGCACTGTTTAGTACTTGGGAAAGTCCAATTACATGTATTTCTGGACCACACTCAGGTGTTATTGAAAGAGGAAGATCTTGTCAATGCAAGCAGGCCTGTAAGATGGCAGCATCTCTGTATACTTAACATGGAGTTGAGACGGTACTTGATTGGAAAAGGCCTGTCAGGAAACGCTTAAATAGCGCTTTGAGCCCATTTAGTGGATTTCACACTATATAAAAGCTCAAATTCTTTCTTTTTAAACATAAAACCTCTCCTTTTTTTTTCTTTTATTGTCTAGGAAGTATTACACTTTGTAGTCCTCTAACTTTACTTTACAGAGTAGGGGTTTAAGTTCTGGCAGCCCATAAGTAAATAAGAATGGCAAGTTGTATAACATTTGTATGGTATTTGAGACTTGTCATTCTAGACCAACATAGATATTTCAATTCTATTTATCAATAAAATAATAATGAAGCAACAGTGATTACATCCCTAAATAACTACCATTATATTGTAAATTGTTTTGGCATATGTTATATCAATACATTGTGTGTCCCTCTACACCAATGACGCAGTTTTTAAACTTTAAAAAAAAATTGTGCAATATATCAATAAAATTGGAATTTCATTTGTTAATTACACATTTCAACATTTCACTTTCACAGTAAATTTGTCAAAATAAAAGGAAATGTTTCACATTACAATATAGAAAGGTAAAATGTGTTACTTCTTTTTGTATTCACAATTTCTTTCATTGACACTTTCGTTCATATTCGATATGACGAAATGAAAGAAAAAATTGCAAATTATCAGAATTTATGAATGAAACAAAGAAAAAGAAATCTAAGTCTTTGGTTAGAAACAAGTTATTATAGAGCAATAGTTTTTGAAGGGCTATGCTTCACCTTTGGAAAATAGACAGGTACATTATAAAGGGGAATTCAATCTCAGTTGGATCACATTTCATTCCATTACCAAAACAGATCAATCATTGACAGTAACATATTATGACATAAAATCCAATTATAACTCACATAACATTTCATCCTAAATCTTGTGAGTTTGGGAAAAGAAATGAAGAAAAAAAAAGGGTCATTAAATTTTTGGGGTGGGGGATGGGGATGGGGACAACTAAGAACGAGCAGCATACTCATAGCATATATAAAAGACAGGTAGAATAATGACACCGGAAGAATAGTTCACATCTATATGACAAACACTAGACTTCAGTACTGTGATACTTTCAAATACAACAAAAAATGTAACAATTGGTATCTGATAGGCTACGTTAATGACTGATTAATGACATCTGTTATATACAGTGAGCTCTGTAAACAATTTACCAGTTATACCTGAATGTAGCATTAACCAATAAACATTAAGTTATGATTCTACTTGGGGATAACAATCAAATATCAAATAAAATATGTCTAATTTGATCACGGCTAATAAATCTGTGCTCCAAAATGAAAATACTGTTTATTGTTTAATTATCAAATCCAATTTCATGGAGTGAATTAACAGGCATTTTAATAGTACATACTGATATGTTCTCAACACCTAAGTAATTAAATGTATGAATTAGGTTCTGTATGATATCATACTTACAAAAAGCAATGACTTAAGGGCTATAACAACATCATAAAATGTAGATTTCATTTAAGATTGTGTATCAGTTATTCAACAATAAGTTTCAGTGATTTCAAAAAATAGCCATCAAAAGTAAAACAATAGTCTCATACCCATGGAAATGACTGATTTACTCTTTATTGTTGGGGTCATTCTCTAAATGCATAACTCAGAACTTTCAGAATTTCACTTATTTGGTACCAATATGATTTTTGTATTCCGCACATCCTTTTTTAGCTGGAAAGTCTCGACAAATTGAAATGCCTCATTTTGTGACATGGTCTAAATATATGAGATAAATATGTCTTTTTCATTTTTCTAATTTTTTGTTCACTATATAAATATATCTCCAATGCTCTCTTCATGATGGATTTGTATTTTCAAAGAACATCACCAATAACGAGATCTTTTTTTTTTTTTACAAAGAATATTGGGACTAAAACAGAAATTATGAATAGCAAATTTAACTGTACTACTGAAACATGTTTTTATATATTTATATTAACTTTCTCGGCCAATTTTCTCACCACATATCCCCCTCTGGTCAACATGCATAATTGTATATAACATATTAGGTATCGGTATATATATAGATAGACAGACAGATATATAAAAAGATCATGAAGCTAGTATAACGAATTATATATCCTTTACCATTCAAAAGTATTGATGTAATGATTTACCAACATAGGCTTGACTTCTTCAGCTCTTAAAACAATCTTATTCTTTTTGACTTATGTCAGTGAAAATATAACAACTATGACTTTTATAAAGCTGAAACATACAATGATATATTCAGATGATAATTTTCATAATACAGCAGCATGTATGCTCAAGGTCTTTGATTGCTTTTGTTTTGCTTCCTTTTTGTGGGTTTGTTACTTTGTTTTGCTTCCTGAAATGTGTAGTTGTCATATTGCTGAATAAAAGGAAGTAAGATTCCGTTCAGTCCTGGTATCTAATCCTGGCTTTCCAGACATTGTGCAGAACCAGAAATATTGATCACCCTTGGGGTAAGGTTTGTTGTGGGATTATTCTCCTTGGAGCTGGCATCAATCTTACTCCTAGGTAGAGTGAGGATCTAAACATCTGGCAATGCGCCACAAATATTGAAGACACAACTTTCACTTTACAGTCTTAGCCTTAACCATTTGGCCACTCACATCACAAAGTCATGCAACATGCTGAAAGTCCATTGTTTTTTTCTACACATTTCTTTCAACGAAAAAATACAAGGGAATACTCTACAGCCAAGGTCACTGCTAAGCACAGCATTTGGGACAAGAGAAGAGGTGCTTATTGGGAATGTGTGCTTGAGCTCAGAACCCCCCCTACCTCCCAAACCCCTCATATGAGAACAACTACTTATCTTTAAGTAAAACTTCCATGAATAGCTACACTTCCTTGACCATGCTCTGAGACACAATGATCATGATGGAAGAATAAAGAGTAGAAAAATGAAAAGCAATTTAGAAATGAGTGAACAAGATAATCATCAAATGAGGAATGATTTTCGTCAACATTTCACATGTCATCATTTTCTCTTTTTTAATAATAAAAGCTCCACTGACTTCTGCTTATGCAAAACAGTTCAGCTATTAACATCATGTAAGCATACCTTTACTTACAGCACTCTTACAAATCACCCCTATCAGGCTAATCAAATTGCAAGTAGTCAAAAATGATATGAGATTCATGCTGTCACAGTGTCTGGGAGAGTTTACACCTCATTTGGAATCAAGGTTCTGTATGTAGCAATAGCATGTTTGCATTACATCCACAACAACATATGCATCCAAGAGACAGTGATAATGCCACATAAGTTAAATTTGGTCATCTGGACAATGTAATTTATGCACTTTATAAGATCCATACTATCGACTGAATTGATGTACATAGGACTTCCTCTATCCAGGTGTGTAAATTAAAAAGCCAAAGATTATCGGAATAAATTTTCATGCCTGTGTCTGAAGCTTGTTTGAATGTACATGTAGTGAGCTCATCCGTATTCTTGACTATGTGGCAGATTTACTGATACCTGGTATAAAGCATTCTGTTAAATAAAGAAAACAATAAGGAAAACACAAGCTTCAACGATCTTTTTTGAGTCCAACTGATTAAAAGGAAAAAAATACCCAACAAAATATGATAGACATGCAACAACTGCAAATGATGGACAAACCACATGAGTTTTTCCCCCAATCCTCAGCGGGTATAATAAATTAATCACCTGCTGATTGGTTACCAATCATTATCATAAGATGTATGACCTGAAATGTTTTGTCTTTGAAAGTGAGTGCGTGTAGTGTGGGTATGTGTGTGTATGTGGTGTGTGTGTGAGCATGGGAGGGGGGATGCAGAGGCAGGTCTCACAGAGGCTGATTGTTGACTTTCAAAAAAATTATGACGGCTGCTATTTTAGCGAAACAATACACTAGACAATAAGCTTTTGTCCAACGATCTTAATCATCTGTAACACTTGACAACATTTGCGATTAATGTTTTTAAAATGATGCCAACAACTCATTAAAAAACATAAGCATCATCAAAGTCAAAATGATGAGAACAGATCTAGGATGATGGTGTCAAGAACATGTATAAGGCAACCAGCTTTTATCTAGATTTTTATTCAAATCTGAAAACAAAGAAACAGAATCCATAACAGAGAAATTTAAAACTGAAACTGCAAAAATATGGGGAAAAAAGAAGTCAGATAAATACAGTCCTGCATTTGCCAAAAAGGTTTAATTAAATATTTTGTCCATTACATCTATTCAAAGAGGAAACATCACTTCTTACAATATCCATGTCAACACATGATGTTACTTATCAAAATTTACTGAGTGGTAAAAGGCTACAACACATAAGATGACAGGAACCAAAGAAGTTTTCTGGCACTCACATAATATATTTAATCTGTGTTTTTTTCTTCATAGTGGCAATTTCCATAAGTCTGTCAAACACTTATATCAATTAAAAAATTTATAATTTATTACTTTGTTGAATTTTGTGTCGTTTTATTCCTGTATCATACTTGCATCTAGAAGCGCAAACAAAATTGATATCTTTGACTTTTAAGGACTTGTATCTCTGTAGGTTTTTGGTAAATAACTTTAAAAAAATGATTGACCATTTTAACACAAAAAACATCACATTTTGAGATAGTTAGAATGTTTAATATTTGAAGTAATTGAGCATTGAGTAAAAACTATTTAACAAATTTTAACTCCTTTCTGTATAAGAAGACATCTTTAGCTTTTATTTAGAACTCAAGAGACTGAATTTGATAAAACATTAGATTTATACATTTCCTTTCTTCAGCATACAGACCAGTCTAGAATAAGAAAAAATGTTAAAAAATTTGTGATGTGAAACAATGAGATACTTGACTGAATTGCAGTTTGGTCTTATTTCTTGCTTTTAAAATTGTTATTTGATCTTTGGTTAATTTATGGTCTTCAGAGACAACCATGCATAAAATGTATAAAAAGGTTTTCGCTTTTTAAGTTAAAATTCATGACAACTACTTTTTATGAGAAGAACCAGTACATTAACAATAATTTTCAACTATTGAGAAGAACCAGTGTATTAACAATAATTTTCAACTACCTATTGGGAAGAACCAGTATATTAACAATGATTTTCAACTATCTATTTCCCTTTATAAACATATCTAAAAAATAATAAAATAAAAAAAATACAATATGAAAGTAGAAATCTGCCGAGAGCCCAGAAGGAAATAGTGAACCATTTCATATGAACAAAATCTTTGGTGTTGTTACAAATTTCTGAAAGAAAAAAAAGAAATTCCATAGCTTGACATAGCTAATAACACTCAAATTACTCACTTATTCATAAATACAAAATCAAATTTTCAGGAAACAAAAGTTAAAGCATTTCAAAAGTATTCAGGAGTCTTGAAGATCATCAAACAAAATGCATCACATTTTGCTGCTTCAGTGGGTGGAGAACAAAGTTAAAATTGCAGCTGCCAGGCAAATAACCTACAGCCGTTGAGTGGATTTGCTTCACAAGGGTAAACAAAACAAGTTCAAAAAATCTGCAATAAAACAAAAATTAAACAGAGAACTATAATAAAAATATTTTCCCAATGAGTGACAGTAAGATTTCAATTTGCTGCAAAAGTCTTCATGGAGTAGACTAATAATCAATCAATTTAAATATATTTTGTATATAATGTTGAAGGCAGTAAAACGATGATTGAAATCCAGAGTATCCCTCCTTCAAAAATAAAGAATCACAAGTTTTATTTTGTGCAGTGGGCCTCTGTGTAATGTTGTCACCTCCTGCCTGGATCCATGCGTTCACCGCGTCCATCTGAATTTGCTTCTAGGACATTCTGAAGAGCATTGGGTGTTAACCATTCTTTAGGAATTGCTTTCTCTATAAAAGGGATGCATGAACTGACATATGCCAAGCGATTGACCCAACTAGGAAGTTCCTTCCCACATAGCACCTGTGTGGAGAAAACAAAAATCATAAAACTTTAAGACTCACTGGTATGAATCGGACTCACAAATACACAGCTCTGCCATGTTCATTTGAAAGGGCCCATAATGCCTCTGGATGGCAACTTCGCTTCAGTGCAATCATGATAAACAGACGGGTTGTTTTGGATCATAGGCCTTTTAAAAGTTATAAAATGCTTCTTCCACCTTCAAATATCATATCTTTCCTTATTTCAGTCAAACAGATTGTTTTATCTGAGTGTAAAATATTTGAAAATGGGAATAGCGATTTCTGAAATAGTTCTTTATACGCCCTTTCAAATGAAAACGGCGTTTTGCCAGACATTGCTTTTTAAGTAGCCTAGTGCTAGAGCTTGGTCATACCTACAATGGTGTTGTCTACAGCCAGGGCTTGCCTACAACAGGGGTTTTTCAAATTCCCAATTCACACCCTATACAGCCTATACTAATTGCTGCTTTAAACCAACATGCTATTGCACCAAGCACGGCTACAACAGGGGTATGATGGATGCAATACAGGCCTTTTACTACTGCATACCAGGTGAATCCTGCCTGCCTAGTTGGTATACCGTACACGGGGTAAAAACTACTGCCTGAGATGATAAAGACAGCCTGGGGCTAGAAATTACAATCCAGACCTGTGTCAGTATGTCATTAAACAAGATCCACGAGCGTTGATGGCTGGGTTAACAAAAAGTCAATGTTGTGCTCATGCCCCGAGAATGGCCTGTGTTGGGAAGGGGGCATGCAATGTCTGCCACACTGTCAGCATGTTTTTGTGAAGGACGGGAAACAGCAAATGAAAGTGAGATGGGCGGGGGGCTGCCCTGTTTTTAAAAACTTCAGCTTCCATTCTTTACTGAACGAGGGATGATGATGGCGCATTGTAGCCCACTTGTAGGATTGTGGGGCATTCATTTCCTATCTAAAGGCAGTGCAGTGTGGGCAGGGTCGGCCGTGTATATTTCAAACTACAGGCCGCTTATCTATACATTGGATGTCGTCATTTTCGTATCTCGTATTTTTACCACAGTTCAGGCAATGATTGCCGGAAAGTCAGCTTCAATTTCCAGCAGTTAACAGTCGGAATTTCAAGTCGCCATTAAGCTGGTAACTGGCCCTCACATTCAAATCGAGTACTTATAAGCAAGATAAGCAGAGCATTTCCCCTTTTTACAATTGCCGGAAGCAATTGCCTGAAAACACCAGGTCTATTTAAATATTTAACGGTGGTCAAATCTGGACTACCATAAACCAAAACCACAAAAATCAACAACAGTTAAACAAACAAACAAACAAAAAGCCTAACAAAGAAAGGAGACAAACAAAAAACACACAAATGCATAAACTAACAGACGTGGAAATGTACAAAATGATATTGGTTTAAAAGGGCAGTAACTCAGTAGTGTCTTTCACAAAAAATTTTATGAAATAAGATGCACCTCTACAATGAGACTCGCCTACAATAGGAAATTATTGATGTCCTGTTACCCCCATTGCATCCGAGTTCCATGGTATAATCAAAGTCACATTTTTCTAACTACTGTGCACTGTTTTTTTTTCATATTTTCACATTACTTTCCATAAAAGATACTTACTGTTCAAACAGAATATATTAAATTCTCTGAAACAAACAAAAAACAAAGACAACAAACAAAAAAAAAAACAAACGACAAAATGATATACAAAATAAACTAACTTCTGTTTAAACCCAAGCACTTTTATTTCAAATAAGTCGTACCTGCATTGAAGAATTAATATCTCAAAGACGAGGAAAGGTTTGCACATTTAGAAAAAAGATTGGGAAAACAAATCTCCATCCCCCACAAAAGAAAGCAAAAAAAAAATTTTAAAAAATTGTTCAAATCAACAAAAAACCCACACATAAAAACCAACAAACAAACCTCACCTGAACAAGGGCAGATGTGAAATGGTTACAATTTTTACTGAGCAAATGATACTGATCCCCCCTGAATTCTTTGCCAAGTTCCTCTGTTATTTTTCTCACATCGTCTGGACTGAAGTCAGTAAATCCAAGACGTATAGATTCTCTGAAAATGTAGTAGCAAAACAGACTGTGAAGGATATTAAAAGACTTTCATTACAAGATAACTATAATGTGTGTGAGTATGTGTGTGTGTGTGTGTGTGTGTATCAAAATGTAGGTAGGGTATATGGATATGAATTTCCTACATAAGTGTGTTGGCTACTGGTATTTTGTAATGAAAGTCTTTTAATAT
>JAOWAY010455780.1:0-13108 GCA_028565895.1 Goniobranchus geometricus | reverse complement strand
CTCCCATATATATAACTATGAGCATGACAAGGGGAGATTACTGGGTTTTAAAAAATCTTTTGTACAAAGCAAGTGGCCCATCATTGTCTTTCTTGTTTTTCTGTTTCTTTGTCATTTTTTACGGTAGCAAGGACAATATATATATCTGTTTGGGTGTTTGTTGTCTTTTTTTGATACTATAATCCGTAAAAATGTATTACATGTCTGTGTTTACATATTTTTTACATGCTTTATGGATGAATGAGTGGCATATTTTTTTTAAAAAATCCATTCTTAACTGGACGGAATTTAAAAGGAGACAACAAGGGCCTGGCATACAGAAGATTTGAGATAAAGCAAGAAGGGAAACACCCTCACCTTCACTTTGTTCCTTAGCTGTCAAATAGTAGACGGGGATAAAAGCATCAGAGAAGCGGTCAGTCTGCGCCACCTCTGTCAATCTTTGCATGTTGTTAGCAGCTTGGGGGTCGACAAGCCTGTTAATGCTTGATGTTCTCTCACCATGACTTTCGGGGTTTTCTTCATTTCCTTCCACTTCTATAGTGCCCTGCATGATTTTCAGTTGATGGAGATGTTTTATCTTAAAAAAAAAAAAAAAAATGTGGCTTTAAGTAAGTGAATGTGATTATTTATGGCAAAGATAATAGATGCAAAAATTGGTTTTACAGAAAACCCAAAAGAGGCAGAAATTTTTTTTTTTTTTTTTTCGCATCAGTTACGTTTAACCCTGGGACCTCTGCATCAACTACTGTCCCTTTTGGTCTTTAAAAAAAAAAACCAGTTTTTGTTTCTATTATTTATTGTTGTTACACACCCCCAGGCCTGTAATTATTTCTTCATTCACAACAAAGATGCACACAATCCAATTCATGGAGACTTTACTTTTTTATTTCTTATCACAATTCTTGTGTTCCTTTTTTCTTTTCTAAAGTCCGCATTTGTTCATATTTTTGCAATCATAAGGGAAAAAAATGTATTTATTATGAACGGAGAGACTGCAATCTGTGAATACATTGTTATATCATCAGAGAGTAATCAAAAAGCATATGCTGTTTTAAATCATCAGAATTGGATGTTGTGTGTCAAAGAACTTTGGGAAAGTATGAGGAATGCATGTTCTTTGAATCCATTTTTAGTCTTTGTTAAAACTGAACCAAGAAATGTTTTGAAATCCTTGAAAGTCCCAAATGCTTGTCTCAATTTTCTGTGGATATTGTGTCAGTTGATTGTGTCATGTTCTACTTTAACTTGTTTTAAGTATAACAAGTTGTTAAAACTTTTTATCTTTTTTTTTTGTATCTTAGAAAAAGACCCATCGAAAATGCAAAATTGACTGGCTTGGGAAAAAAGGTGGCCTGGGAAAAAAGGTGTCCTCATTTGTGCAATCAGCTGTAGGGTTAACCTGTCCTGCCTTTATGCGACTCAATGCAACATGATTGCCTGATGCACTTAATGTGTCTCTTCATGTGAACCTGTTTTTGAGCTACCCTAGCTACAAAATCACTCACAGAATGGGATTTGGCCCAGAAATAGCATTTACTGCAAGAGTCGAGGTCTTCTCAGAAAACAAAAAAATCCACTTATTTTTATCTACTCTCTTTATCTGGCTACAGAATGGGTTCTGGCCTGAAATCTTCGCTGAAAGAAAAAGCATGCTTATTTGTATCTGCTCTTGTTATCAAGCTACAGTGAAACACAGAAGCCGCCATTTTTTCACGTGAACAACTGTACAATGGCCTAATGGTTCACGCAATTCCTGCTCTAAGAAGATTTAGATAAGGATGATGAGTCAGATATCAATGTAGGTGATATGAGTGAAGAAGAGGATAATAATATGATTGATAGGACATCAAGGCCTAGGTTTAATGCATTTAGGTCTAGTTCTGGTATGAAATTGAGACATGGACTGATATTCTAACGAATGTGACTAATTGCCTGGAACCCTATGTAAAATATGCAGGCCTTGTACAAAGATGGGTTTTTCTGAATGTGTAATTAATTTCCTTTACTTTGATGTATTTTTTGTTGGAAAGTTTTAATGTTTACATGTGAAAATAATTGTTTTTTTTTGAAAGAGGTGTGAGTGCCAGAAGAGTTTTCCTTTGCTTAAGCTCAAAGTAATATGACTGGAAACCAGGTCAGGCACACAGCCATCATCAGGTGGATTGGCTTATGTGGGAAAGGGTGAAGATGTCTAAGGATTGAGGTTTTTGCTAAAGCGTGATAGATTTATAAGTTTTCGTCTATTGCTTGCCTTCCACCTCCTACCCCCAGCAATTTACAATCAAGATTCATCCTCATGCCCTGCTTTTGCTTTCATTGATAAAATGCATCGTGCCTCATTCACTATTCATGATCACAACGTCTGTAGAGTTTATCGCAAATGATAAGCTACTGCCTCCTTTTGGTTAAGGCCATCATTTCCTGTACCAGAAGTCTTTCCATCGTAGAAATCTTCTAGCCAGTTCTAGTCACACTCATCATTAAGCAGCATTGTGGTGTTGCACCATTTTAACGTTTGTTTTGAAGTGACATTGTCTCT
Organism: Goniobranchus geometricus; assembly: GCA_028565895.1. Taxonomy (NCBI): domain Eukaryota; kingdom Metazoa; phylum Mollusca; class Gastropoda; order Nudibranchia; family Chromodorididae; genus Goniobranchus; species Goniobranchus geometricus. The sequence goes on along the minus strand of JAOWAY010455780.1, from coordinate 10,566 downwards.
GTTACTTGTGCATAATTCCATGATACTGTAGATCAACAGATTTTGTTTAAAACCATTCTTATTTTTTTAAGACAATGCTATAAACTTACATTGTACCTTAAATGTTCTTGAGTAGGACACTTTCTTTACCTAATATTCATTACCTCAAAGCCATAGAAAATAAAAATGATACACAAAAAAAAAAAAGGATTAAAAAAACAGCAATAAAAAAAACCAACCCAAAAAAACAAATATATGAATTCAAATCTGAGGATCCAGGAAGGAATTTGACATGTAGTACTGATACATCATGGCACGTAGAGATTTCAGGTTAAGGTAAAGGACTGATACGGCATGGCACGTAGAGATTTCAGGTTGAGGTTAAGGACTGATACAGCAATGGCACGTAGAGATTTAAGGTTAAGGTAAAGGACTGATACAGCAATGGCACGTAGAGATTTAAGGTTTAGGTAAAGGACTGATATGGCATGAAAGCCTTGAACCTTAGAGGGAAGAATGCCAAATAATAGATGCAGAGGAAGACCGAGAAGACGTTGGAGTGATGACATCGAGAGAGACATTGAAACAGATTTGACAACAGCTGGGAGGATTGCGATGGAAAGGGATCTGTACAGAGGGGCTGTCATGAAGGCGGCATTTCTGAAGGAACATGCCACTTAGACAGAGTACTATTTCCTGAATCTGTGGAGATTAAGAGTATGAGGGACTCATTTGTTTGATTGGTTCTCTCACCCATACCACAGTATTGACTGAATCCAGTGTGGGCTCACTGTGACATTCAAACACACACCTGCACTATTCTTCGTCCCAGTACACAAGTGTAAGAAGACGCAATGAGCCCTGACAACTTTCCAAGCGATAGTTGTTCCCCTTTGCCCCAAATACCGTAGCCTTCCTCTCTCTCTATTTCTTTTAAGGAAGTTAAATGTTTACAGAGGTTGGGTTTTTTTTAAATAAAGCGCTTAATCTGCTACATGTGCTCAAAGGGCTGTAGAAGCATTCCCTGACATACCCTCTCCAACTACATAACCTTCTCTACACTGTTTCACATGAATAACTACTCACTTGGTCACCTATCTTGTCTGCTGTATTTCCGTGGAAGAATGATGCGTCTGTCAATTCTAAGATAAGGGTCCACCGGCGGTCATGTGATTTCCATACAAAAAAGCTTTCATGTTTCGCCCGAAGACTACTCTCTAGGTGACCCATCTTGTCTACTGTATTTCTGTGGAAGAATGATGCTTCTGTCAATTTTAAGATAAGGGTCCACTGGCGGTCACGTGATTTCCATACAAAAAAGCTACGCAAACAAAATCTCAGTGATTTGTCTGATCTGATACATCTTTGTGTTACTGTTCTAGTATGGCCGGATGCAAATTGGTAAATTTTTTCCTTTTTCTCACAGTTAGTTTTACAGAAACTTGTCTGATGTTTGATGTGTTAATTTGAAATATCATTTTAAAATTTCATTGGCTGTAAAACAAAAGAAATGAACTTTCCTCATTACATTGATCTTAACATTAACCCAGGCATGGGCCGATCTTAATCTTATCATTCATTTCCCGTTCTGATACTGCAGGCCGATCTCACTTGATCCATTATTATACAGCTTCTACTGGCCATCAAACTAAGTGCTGTGAATTCAAAACGCGATAGATGATTGGATTAGCCTTCTTTCTCAAGCCAATCATAGTCGTCATAGCATTGGGCTTTGTGGTGGGTAGATTTGTGCTGCTGGGTACATGTCAGTCGAAAATCGAGCTCTTCCTTGTTTATCTTTGAGCTGAGATGTCAGACCTGTGTTGAAAGGGATTAGCTTTATTGCCGTGGCAGCTCATGGATCGTTATTTGAGACTTTTGAAAGAACATTGGATACTGGTGATCCGTTAGATTCAGATCAAGACGATGATGATGGTGGACCGATAGTGAGCAGGAGTCAAAGGAGAGTGGATCTATGAGATCTTTCACTCCTATCACTTCAAGGTCTAGGTCTAGATCGAGAGCTGGGTTGATAAACGACATTGCAAAGAATTACAGAGCAATGATATAAGAAAATCACCTGAAACAGTTTAATTCAATAGATTCAAGGAAAAAGGTATTTATAAAAATGGGCTTAGACCTCTTTATTTCATGTGTTAAAGTGTGTTCGTAATTGTATTCATCTTGATGCAGTCACTGAATGTTCACGCTTGAACTTAAATGCATCTTCTCATTTATCATCAATTGTTTCATCTTTCATTCATCATAATCCTATATTTTCCTGAAAGGTAATTAAATGCTCTTACTTTCTGCCATCTCATTTTTATAACATTTTGTGTTAGAAAAGCACAGTGGACGCATCAAATGTAATGTTTATTTTTCATGTGGCGACTATCTTGAAGTTCAAGGTCACCTGACCTTCAGAAAATAGGTCAATTTAGAATCTCTTATACCTCATCGTAAAGTCCATTCAATTACTTTTCAGAAAATATATAGTTTTAGAGGGTTCTTATTTGAAACAAAAGCATGTAGTCCATTTATAAAACCAACATGGCCAACACGAACTTAAACTGCCATTTCTATTGAATCATATGCCAGAGTAAGGTTAAAAATCTAGACAGGTGTGATAAGGATTTTTATCTGTTAATGACAATACTATAATTCAGGATTTTCATGTCTCTATTTTAGAGTAAAGCTTTAAAGGGAGTGTTTCAATTTTTAGATAAGTTGATTTGGGTTTCTGAATTGTCATGTCTGTTTATGATGTTGCAGATGAGAAAGGAAAAAAAACACACCCAACAACAACAACAGGAAATCGTTATTCTTCTGCGCTGTAGTTGCTTGGTCCATTGTAGGGCAAGGTGGTCAATACATAATAAGATGTTAAACATGGTTCAGTGTCCTCCGCTTTCATTAGTCAAATGTTGGTTATTTTTTCCCCCTGTTTTAATATACTTGAATATGCCAGTGAGAAATTAATAACATTTGTGGAGAAAAGGCTGGGAAGCTTCTGTACCATATAACCAATGCTATAAATCAATATTGAAGAAATATGTTATCGTGAAGTATCATAATTGTTTTTATTCTTCAGCAGTTTTGTTTTATTTTAAAGAAAATGAGTTTTGTTTGGGGAATAATCTTCAGAAGCTGTCTAGTGTGTTTTTCACATTTACGGTTTCTCTTGTTTGTTTCTTGTTTTAAAATTTTTTAAATATACATTTTGTTTAAAAGTGTGATCAGTTATAATACCTGTTTAAACTAAGCATAATTTCACCTTTTATATGAAAATCCTATTCTTATTTCGAATTAGTATGTTTATTTTTATTATTAATACATTGACGTCTTTAATGGTGCTTTAGCATTGCTTCAAACTTCAGATGTGTCACTTTAAACAGTATACTCAACATTACATTTAATGATAGTTAAATCACTAACTGTACTCAAAATGAAATTTGTAAATTGTGACCACCACTTTATATATTGTCAAGTCTTTCAGTAAATGCCTAACTCATTTTTTTACATGTTTTGGTTATTTTTGAATACTAGACATCGATTCTTTCATTTTACTATGACTTTGAATGGATTTGATTATGACATAAAGGATTTATTAGAAGTAATCAAGTATGCCTAACTAATTCACTGAGTTAAAAAAAAGTCAAGATTTTCTAGCATTGCTCAAAATAGGTAAAAATGAGTTAGACGTTTATCGAGAGCCTGACAAGATTAGTTGTCAGACTAAGTCAAGTATTGAAGTAATGATAAGAACACAGCTGATTCTATTTTGTTGTTTTTTTGTCAAGTCACTAGAGGAGTAAGGAAAAGAAGTGTAAAGCAGTCTGTTCAGAGAGGTCAAATTATTCAAATGGACAGAGAAAATTATTTACTAGTCTTTGAATCCACAGAGAATCCTCAGCCCACATGTTCACTGAAGTTAAAGAATTGCCAAATTGGCCATTGATCTTGTCTTAACCCTCATAAAGCGATCGTGTAATAAATAATGTATGGCTGGCTGGACCTGAGAATTGCGACAGTGAATATGTAAACACCCCTGATTTCAAAAGCAGGGAAGCGCGTCAGCGTAATATAGAACACATTGGATCCTGACCCTTCTAAATGGAAAATTTTTATGTTCCTTATAAGGAAATTAACCCGGAAGAGATCGTTAGTGTAATTTAAAGGACAACCATTGGGGTTGCAAATTATTTTTAACCTTTATTCTGGATCCCAGCTTTGTTATCGAGCATTGAAATGGGACTTATATGGCTTTTTAAAAATATTGAAATGGGGTGTCCCCGGCCAGCAACATATGCCTAGGTCTACACATTCGCCTTCGTTTGGCTCATTCAACTGTTCGCTTTGTGTGCGTCAGGTGAATGTCAATATTCCCACCACTATTGTGACTGTGTTTTATTCACAGCCTTCTTTCCTATATTATTTCCCTGTGAAATGGAGATTTCAGACTTGAGTAACCTTATTCCTCTACCCCCAATGGTAAAATCAAAACATGTGAGCTGGCCAACACCCACAAAGCTCTTGGCTCTAATTGACTTCTATGAAATATATTTTTTGTCTTAAGCTTATGCAAGTGTTGACAACAGAATAATTGCTACTTAATCACATGAATAAAGAGATGAAAATGTGTGAAGACAAAGAGGCATTAAATAAAAGTTATTTATGGCAATAGAAGATGGTGTACCCCTCTTTTTCTTGTAACTTTTGTAATATTTTTTTTCTTTCATAAATATTTAAAATCTGTAGAAAGATGTCTTCTTAGAGAGAAATCTTCATCTGTAACATAGTGTTCTGTGATAATTCTAATTCTAATATCATGATTGTACCATGCATTTTTATTATCTTAACCTAAAGAGATATTATCTCTTATGGGGATGTGTATCATGTAAGTTACATAATGTATTCATTTGTCAAAATTAGGGATGATTGGCATGTCAAAGGTCATTAAAAATAAATGAAGTGTCTGCTTACTTTTTTTGTACTATTCCTCTGAGTTATATGTATTTTTATCATTTTCTTGTTATGTTTTGTTTGTGTGTATTTACGCTTGTCTCAATATTATAATTGTGCCCAATATCTGTTCTTTCCATGTGCAATATGATGGATACAACTAAGGATTGAGTGAGACAATCTCTGGTCTCCCCCCTTGATCTTTGTTCACTCTCTTTTGGGCCCTCAGAAAGGAAGGGAGTTTGCTGGGAGATGAGGAAAGACAGTATTCAATGGCAATACATGGATGTTGACATAGGGTGAGGAGGAAAAACTTAGCACTGTCTATTGGAAGCAATTGAGAAGGGTGCTTATCTTCCGCTACCCTGTTATTTTAAAGGTCACAAATAAATTACATAACAGAAAGTGTTAAGTAACTCCACTTTCACTGCAAATCCTGGAATCTCCATGGAAACTATTTGGGCACATCCTTAGAAGAGACATAGACATTGCCTCAAATAAGGCACTCAGCAGAGCTTATTTCACTTCAGTGGTAAAAAGAAATTCAGAGGAAGACCAATAACAACACTGTCAACTGTGCTAAACAAAGATCTAGCATAGCTCGCATCAACCACCCAATACAGCTGTGATCAATCGAAGATTTGGAGAAAAACCACATCAATTGCACAAAATCGACAAAGCCTGCAAGCCCTTTCAACAAAGATAAGGGACCCTGACGCGAGGCAACGCAGATGGAGAACTGCAATGCAGCATGGCTATAGGTCAAGGTCAGGTCATTTCCCACGTAGGTGCATTACTTGACTTGAACATGTTTCCTGGTTCTATTAAGGCCATTTCTTGCTGGATTCTCTCTCATTGCCATCCCTTCTCTCTTGTCCTTTTACCTTGTGGGAATGGAAGGTCATGAAGCCTCACAAGATCTAGATCGAGGCCACAGGATTTTCGCGTAATAAAACTGTTGTTTCCCTTGGAAATGGTTTAAGATAAACTACTTGATTTTGTCTGAAGGAGTTTATCTTAAGTAGACTCCATTGTATCATTTTTTCTTATCATTCTTTTTACTTCTTGCAATAGATAGCATCTATAAGAAGCCCTAACTGATTCTCTATCTTCTGAGGTAACATTTAATAACAGCTCATGGTAGAATTTTTACTTTCGCTCAAACACCTGTATGCATATATACATTATGATAGAATGCTATTGTACAAATCATAGATGGAAAAATACTAATTCTGAACAAATGAAAATATACCAAAATTTTTTATTTGAAAGATGGGTGAGGAGGCATCACATTTCTTGTAAACAGCACAGCATAAATTATATATATATATTCATTTAATATATTCATATATATAATGTATAATAATGAGGCACTCTGTAAATAAAACTTTAAATGTAACACAAATTTCTTCAGCAGTTATTGGTCCTTGAGACATTGGGAGTATAAGCATGAACTAACAAAAAATTCCCATCAACAAAGCTGATATAAAAATATTGCCACAAGTATGCAACTTATCACATTTTTTGTTTGTTTTTAAACTGTATTGCACCAAGACATTTCAAGGTACCATGAGCTTATCTAGACAACTTAAATTCGAGGCACTTGTATAAATAAAGAAACAACAAACCCAACAGAAAACAACAAAAAACAGAAAACCCAAACTATATTACATGTACTGAAGCAATTACGCAAAAAATAATATTGTTATTACAACCTTCGTTGAAACATCATGAAATAGAGAACAGAAATAATATAGATATGAACAGGTTTCATAACCAGACAAGGCTAATGAATAAAAAAAAAACAAAAAAAAAAACAAAAAAAAAAAAACTTTTAATAAAGATTTAGAGTATTGGATGGCTCAGCATGGATAGAGCAATCACATTTAATTTCGCCTATCATAAAAGGCTGTTGATTGTCATAAAAGTGAATGTCCTTTTGTATCTGAAGAAGGATATTGGTATGATATGTTATGGGATTATGTTGCGTTTCCTCTTGTATTGAGTAATACTAAATTTATAAATTTCTTCATAATTGATTTTACTTCAATGCCAATCATTTCACATAAAATGGAATGCTAGTATAATAATACTTTAAAAGATGAATGACTGTGATACAAGTTCGAATGAACTACTACATTATCGAAAGAGAAAAGCAGAGTCAAGATTTTATATATTGCTCACGCTTACATTCTTATCATGCTTACAACTGAATGACATTGTACTTCGCTGACCGACAGCACTACAGAACATTCAGAACAAGACTTGCAGCCTATTAGGCGCAAATGTATTTTTACGGATAAGGTCAGCCCTATCTTAATGACCAGGTATTCATTTACACCTGAGTGGAGTGAGGTAATCGAAGTACAGTGCCTTACCTCACTTCGGAAGGACTTCTTACTCACATCTTCCTCACCCCACGCAGGTGTTCTTCATTACCCAATCATATAGGCAGAGGAAGATCTTGTCAGTATGCTAGAGCAAGTGTGCATGTAAAATGGCTGCATCTCTGTACACTTCACATGAAGCTGAGAAGGTATTTGGTTAGAAAAGGCCTGTTAGGGACCACCTGTGCACAGTGCTTTGAGCAGAATTAGTGGATTTAGGGAGACATAAATGCTCTCATCTTTACCGCAGGACACAACGCCAGTGACTTGTGGTTACGCACCACACTGCACTGGGAGGAGAGGGCTGCCGTTTTCATTTGAAAGGGCTGATAATGGTTCTGGATGACAACTTAAGACGCCGTGCAATCATGATAAGCAGACGTGTTATTTTGCATCATATGTCCTCCTAAAAATGATTAAATGTCTTTTAAATCGTCAAATATCATTTCTTTCCTAATTTTAGTCACATGGTTTGTTTTGTCTGAGTGTAATCTATTTGAAAATGGGGAAAATTGATTTAAGAAATTTTTCATTATATGCCCTTTCAAATGAAAACGGCAGAGGGGGAGGGTATGGTCTGATGCTGTCTGTAATCTTTGTGCTGATCATGTTTAAGTGGGCAAACGGGTAAGATTTTGGACAACATTTTTCTTCTTAATGTCTTTTGGTCTAAAAGGATTCTTTATTACCTAATCTTTAACTTACAAACATTCACGACCATTATTTTCATAAAAAATTCCAGAAATATGTGTTTAGAAGTTAAGATTCTAATTTCTGTTTATGCTATGAAGCAAATTGTTATACAAGTTTTTCTCAAAGGGAGCGTTTACATATTACGTCATCAAAAATTTGCAATTTTTCAACTGTTTTCTTCAAGGATATTTTTTTTTCTTTGATTATAGTTTACATGACCAATGATGATTATCATCAAAATACACTTATTATCATTTCACATCATGTTCTCAGGAGAAAAAGTTTTCATAGGTTCTTAAACTGTATCAGAACCTTCAGGTTCTAATCGATCTTGAATTGTCTCAGCATCATCACTTTTCTCCTTAGCAGACTTTTCATTCCCAAATTAAGATTCTGCAGGAACATTCTGGACTCCTATGCTATCTGACAAAGAGACTTTGTCTTGTGTAACACTCCTTTCAATGTCTGCTTCCTCGATGCCCACCACAGATTGTTCTTCAAATTTTGTCTCATTCAGGACAGTCTCATTTGACTGTTCTTCTGTTCTTCTCATTTCATCCTCTCCAATTGTTATGTTTTCATCTATGTTAACCCTGTCTTTGGTATCATTGCTGCTGTCCATATTTTCTTTGTTAATGTCACAGTCAACACTTTCGTCTGCATTTTGGTTGACATTATTCATGACTTCTTCATCCTTACTTTCTTTCACATAAGCTTCATTGAGATCATTGTTTTCAGGAGCCTCTTTCAGCCTGGTTTCAGTAACTTCAGTATTTAAGACTTTATCATCATCTTCCTCCTTCCCCTCCTTCTCCTCTCTGTCTTTATTGTTCTCATCTAGTTCCTTGCTTTGTTCAACTGTGTCAAAATCTGAAGAAGTTTTTTGTTCTACAACGGAAGTCTCAGTGGTCTCCTCTTCTCCATTATTACTGTCATGGGATTGGTCACCACTTATTTCTGGTCTACTCAATACATTTTTGTCCGCTTCCTCTTCTGTTCCATTACAACCTTGCTCAAAATGAGAAGTGTCTTTCAATTCTTTGCCAATGACAGCATCCATCTTTGACTCCTGTGTTTCCTGAGATTCTACAGTCTCATTTTGCGGGGTACTACTAGAAGATGAAGTGCGAAAGAAGAAACTGCCAGGTGGCTCAATTTCATCATCAGTGTGTGCAACTTTGCTGTTGACGTCTTCTACTTTTTTTGATTCTTCATTTGCCTGTGCTCTTTCTGTGCTTGCTTTTTCACTAATCTTAACTGCTTCTTCAATAACTTTTCCATCAGAGTTCTGTTCTTGCACCTCAGCAACCATGGTCTCAGGTTGTGGGTCTGTCTTTTCAAGCATTTCTTCAGCATTGCTCTCATTCAGGATGGGCAACATCTGAGACTCTCCATCTTCTTCCAGCTCCCCATCAACTGGAGAAACTAACTCATGATTCAGAAAACGAGCACTGTCACACATGAGCTCTGGTGACATTGTGGAAACCTCGGAACGCTGTTTGCCAGAGTCTTCTCTTGGCTGACCACCATCGTCTAAGGGAAGAGTTTTGTCCCTTTCACTTAAGAGACCATCTGTTTCCGCTCTTTCTGGTATATGCTTTTCCTCTTGTGCTTCACTCTCATCTCCTTCATTGTCATTATCTTCTTTTGTCTCTAAAGGTTCAGGTTGAGCCAAAGCAGCTGACACTTCTGAACCAGTAGCGGTGGAATTGCTCTGGACCACCGTGTCATTGCTGGAAATATCCTCCTGGTGGGAGGAGCCATGCTCTGCTTTTAAACTGCTGATTTCTTCTGCGGGAATGTCCACGTTTAAAAATGTTTCTTGCACTTTCTCCCCTGTCTTCATGTTTGGGGTAGGCCCCTTTGGGGTCACATGAGTCACAGTGATCTGCGATACCATGACATCGTCATTATCATCACTCTCATCCTTCTTGTCATGTTCAGCTTTGGCTTGCGGGATCACTGCATGGATCTGCCTTACCTGTTTTAACCGCCTTTCGCAGTCTTTTCTGTCTGCTGTCTCATCTCGAAATTCTGCAGTCGGCGACCCTTCCTCCACTTCATTGACCTCAAACAATGGAGCCATTGACAATGAATCTCTCGATTTCAGATCCTTCCTCAGCCGAGGCTCATGGTCCTTAGGTTCTGGAGATGGAGGAGGAGGAGCGGGAGATTCCACGGTAATTTTGTCATCAAGAACCTTCCGCGCATAGTCCCTTATTGGTCCATCATCTAGGCTTCCTCCAGTCACATTGCGATTTCTTGCACTGAGGGCTGGCTCTGATACGGAGTGTCGAGGCATTAGGTTCTCAAAGGAGGACTCTGAGATGAGGGGCCACTGTTCAGGTGAGGGACATGATCCAACAGAACGTGCACTCTTTGGCAATGGAGATGCACCTGAAATTGAAGACACAAAATAATGCAATGGTATAGAACAATGGAAGAAAAGAGTAAAGTGAAGATATAATGTTACTTTGTGGGTTTAACGTCACTTTTCAACAGCGTAGGTCATATCAGCGACGATGCTATTTAGACATGTTTATGT
>JAOWAY010455669.1:0-13109 GCA_028565895.1 Goniobranchus geometricus | reverse complement strand
TGTATAAAAACATTGTAATTCACTTGATTGTTATTGGCTAACCAACTACAATTCTTAAAAAAAGATAAAAAGGTCTGCGTGCAGGTTTGGGCAAAAGTTGAGGACATTTTTTTTCCCTTTTTTTTTTTGTCTCCCATGAGATGACACAGGGTATCTGAGTATTGACTTTCTGCTTGGTCACCTTGATGCATTTATGACAAAATATCGAGCAAAGAAGGGTTTAGATAAGATCTTACTAAAAATCAGTTGAGTAGAAAGCAAACAGGAATGCCTTTCTTATGATCAAGACCTTGCATTCGGGAGGGGAAACGTCACATTCTTCCATTCCGGTGGACCACTTTGAAATGATATCTGCTAACGATTTGCATTAAAGAACAATGGTCAATATGAAGACCTTGGAGAGTCTTTCCAAACTGTTGCCACACTCTTGCCGACATCACTTTGTTGTTGCAAGTGGTTTCACTTCTGCAGTTGCCAACTATTCTTCTGTCTTTTTCTATCTTCATCATCATCAAAGTCTGTCACCCCAGGTTGGGTATAGGCCACAGACCAGAGACCTCCATTTACTTCTAGATCTGCCTTTCGAAATACTTCCCAGTGTTTCCAAGTGTGGCCATTCCTCTTCGTCTCTTTCTACACCTCTTCTCCAGGTCGTTAGTGGACTACTCTGCAGTGGCAATCTTGGGGGTTCTACGGCAAGGCCTGGCTGGGGTAATGACTGCATGTTTCCTCAGAGTATGGTCTACCCCCTCAGGTCACTTCTATTGTTTCCTCCTGGCAACTCTTTAATCTTGCTTTCTATTATTTTTAGAGTGCCCTCAAAGACATACCACGCTCCTTTCCTTCACAGATGCAAAGCTTAACTATTGAGGTACTCTGTCCCAATAAATAACATGGTTGTTTTTTCCCATGCACATCCCTGCAAATTGTTCTTACACCTCTTTCTTGATGCTGAATGTCTTGTTGTTGTCTTCAAAATCCCGCGCATAATCGGCAATATATCATTATTTAATACCAAGAATTTACTGTCAGTAGAGGTATTAAGATCATCTTCATCTAGCCCTTTCTGAACCTCTATTTGAGTCAATTCCAATGCGCAAAATCCTCCCGAAACAAACGACACTCTTTTTAGAATGCTTCTTCTCTTAATCTAATTCTTCAATTGTCTTCAATTTAAAATGTTATGGATCAAAGAGCACCTAGTGTTTTCAAGCGGACACTATCATTTGATTCTGATTGAATTCTGATATTTTTTCTACTTTGTCAGCATTACCACTTGATCAAAGATTCAAAATATCTTTTCATTGTAAGCATTGTCTTAGGAACTAAAAAAAAAACCAACAATAAAAAAAAAACAAAAAAACACGAAAAACCCAATCCATTAGCTATCAGGAGTACAACGTGTTTTGACTTTTAAAGGAAAAGTATCCACTTGGAAACCTAGAAATTTGAATTGGGTATTGTAAAAATAGTAATCTGTCTAACACCCCATCAGCCGGAGGTGAATAATCACTGTAGAGTAAAATCTACAAGACCTCAATGAAGCATTTGGCTTCAGAGTGTCAAGATTAAGGTAACAGACACAGGGCATAGCAGGTAATGGGCAAATCCTGCTCAGAGCTTTCAACACTGAATAAATCATAATATTATTTTCTTCCACATTTTCACAAGAATTTTTTTTAACTTTTAAAGAAATAACATGGCCTACGGTAGGCAGTGCATGTTTCAATTGAGCCAGTGTGGTGGCAATGTATCGAAGAAGACCGTGTTTATAGAGCCAATCCGGAAAAAAAACGTAATGTCATCACTGGCCCTAGAATGACCAAACCGTAACAAATTGCAAAGTGTCAACAGGACAGAACAACCAATCCGTAATAAAGCATACATTTAACATAGGGAGATGGGCAAAATTACGTTTCTTTCCGCTTTGGCCAAATCAAGATGGCTTGGAGAAGGTACGCTTTGTTCCGCTTTGGCCAAAACACACACATATTTTTAGAAAGGAACGGCCAAAGTGTGCCCGTTACGCCTTTTTACGCTTTGGCCGAACATAGGATATACTGCGAAAATCTCATACTATTTTACACGGAAAAAAGAAGGAATCTAAAAGCTCAAAAGCTCTTATTTAAGAGTGGTATGCATTTCTTATTTGGCAAAAAAAACAAAACAATGAGAATAGGGTGGTGGGGAGAAGTTTGATGACTGTGGCCTCAAGACAAACAACAAGTCCATTGGAACAGGCCATGTGGTATGTGGATGGGTTACAGAGAAGACTTGTAATCTTATACAGCACTTTCCACATAAAATGGGGGCATTAAGGAGAGTCAGGTATTAATGCTCTTATCATTTATGCAGTCACTACTGTACTATATCAAAAATCAAACAAAAATCAGATTTTAGGGATCAACAGAGAAGAACATGTCTGCCAAATATAAAAGAATTGATCAGGTACCTGAAGTCTTTCAGAGAGTCTGCATATGCTGCAATACGATCCAAAGGTTGACCCTCAAATTTCTTGTTCTCTTCCGTTGTCGTAAGAACAGGAGGCCTGGGGATGGATCATGACAAAAGTGTCACATAAATTAGTGTCGTATTCAAGACCAATTTTGGTGCCTATAAAGACAACGTAAAGTGATAGAATTCAATTTTTTTCCATTTTGGACAAAGAAATTTAGGTTTGTGTCCTAAATGTGTCATGAATCTAATTAAGTCCAGCATGACCATTTTATTCATTATCATTTTTTTGCATCTCCTTTCATTTGACTCTTAAGTTTACAGTTCCTTGTATTTAGTCAGATTACCTTATGCCTTAACAAAAAATACTTTTGGAACAACATAACTATGCCCTTCCTCCAGTGTTCCTATGAGACTCGTACAAGACACTTCAGAAATTTCATTTGGTTTGCCTCAAAGGACATATTGTCAGCCCACTGGAATACTGTTGTAACTTGACTTTTGGCCAAAATAAGATTCTCCTGCCTAAAGTTAGCAAATGAATGAGGCATGTTTCCTGTTCACGCATGGTTACTCTTCTGCTGATAGAAATAGAGGTCAAGTGTTTTGAAATTTGCTTGTAACAGTATGGTCTAAAGAAAACCCTGAATGTAATAGTATGGTCTGAAGAAAACCCTGAATGTAACAGTATGGTCTGAAGAAAACCCTGAATGTAATGGTATGGTCTAAAGAAAACTCTGAATGTAACTGTATGGTCTGAAGAAAACCCTGAATGTAACTGTGTGGTCTGAAGAAAACCCTGAATATAACTGTGTGGTGTGAAGTAAACCCTAAATTTAACTGTCAGTATGGTGTGAAGAAAACCCTGAATATAACTCTATGGTCTGGAGAAAACCCTGAATGTAACTGTATGGTGTAAAGAAAACCCTGAATGTAACTGTATGGTGTGAAGAAAACCCTGAATATAACTGTATGGTCTGAAGAAAACCCTAAATGTAACCGTATGGTCTGAAAAAAACTCTGAATTTAACTGTATGGTCTGAAGAAAACTGAATATAACTGTATGGTCTGAAGAAAAAACCCTGAATGTAACTGTATGGCTTGAAGAAAACCCTGGATATAACTGTATGGTCTGAAGAAAACCCTGAATGTCACTGTATGGTCTGAAGAAAACCATGAATGTAACCGTATGGTCTGAAGAAAACCCTTAAAAGAGGGATGCAAATTAAGTTACCATACTTTTCCAGTAAGTTCGTACGACTGAAATCTTGTCGTAACTTAATTTACTGCACTTCTCCATTGGTCTAAATCGATAACACTGTCAAATTGGCACTTTTCCTTGTGGGAATTTCATATGTAAACTACTGTAACAGCACTTTTCCATTGAAAATCGTTACCAGATAACTTGCTGTTAAGCCTATAAACAGCAATAGCCTCAAATTGTGTAACATTACCACAAGTTGTAATCGCGCCAATTGTCACTTGGTTTTGATTCTCATTCAAACAACTTGTGTCGACAAGAAACTGTTTGTTTTTTTTTCTCCTGAAAAGTTGCTATTTTTTCAATTTTATCAATTTTCCAATGGGGTGACAATACATGGAAAACAATGGCTGCTAATGGCAGGTCACAAAATGGTCTCAAATTTTCAATGACACAAAAGCTCAGGAACCTTTATAGTAGGCATGAGTCAATATTCTTAAAAAGGAGTCCATACATTAAGTACATTTATATGGCCAGACACATGCCTGCAGAGCTAGATCACAACAATCACCATTGATTCCATCTGTGGTCTCGATCCATCAAGATTCTAGATCTAGGGATGTATGATTAATTATTTATTTCTGGATCTAGATTTCTAAATCTTCAAAAGGGTCTTTATGAAAAATTTCTGATTATGATCACACCTATACACTGTATTATCTAGATCTAGGTAAGATATTAAATGTAGACTTAATGAAATGAAAGTCTTTCTAGCTTCAAAGAATAAATAAACTTAACTCCAGAAATCGAAGCTAGTCTAGAGTTAACAGGATACTCAAAAGTTAAGCGGTATGAAGCAGGCTGAAGGCTTATTCTGTGAATTCATGAGAACCATAATTCATCACAACCATCATTTTATGACTCTCTTCAGCAACATATTGAAAAAGAAAGGAGTCTGGAGAAGAAAGCCTGAATAAGGGAAATTAGGAAAATTTGTGATGTCAATGTGTGATGGTGCCTTTATAAAGCATACGTGTTGAGAATCTTCCGTATTGGTTTTGTGACGGTGAGCTGGTCTGCCCCAGCCAGAAAGACTAGGCCAGGAGGGGCTGTGTGAGAGTGCCTGACTGGTGAGGCTGCAGTGTATAGGCCTACTACCGATGGCCGATGCAGGCTCAAGTTATGAGTACTGTTAAGGACCTACTTTTAATGATAAGAGATTATTAGACATTGAGACAACTAAAATGATGGCAAGTTCATTAATTTTGATTCCCATTGATTAGTGTATTGCCCTTTTGATTGGCTGTCCAAATTGTGAGCTTGACAGACTTTTAGAAATTCAGAACAGGGCTGCTTGGTTAGCAACTCGCTCAAAAGCAAGAGACCACAGAACTCAGTTTTGTTCAGTTTGCAATGGTTGCCTGTGAAATTTAGAGCTGAGTATAAAATCTGCTTTTATGCCCCTAGATGCAGGAATAATCTAGCACCAGAACATTTAGAATAAGTTGAGAAGTATTGGATTTTTTTAAATCTGCCTTGCTAAAATCCCAGTATTTTTCTTATTCATTAGTCAATGCTTTTGAAATGCACACATCATATGTAGATTAACTTGTTCAAGTTACCTGCCTTTGGATTTGGAAAATAAATGAATATTTATGGAGGTAATAGCCTTTTAAGGTTGAGCGCATTTTTGTTTTTTTGTTCATCCTATATACGAAAGCCTAGGCTGAGACTGGTAAGCTGGTTGGCATCTTGTACCCATTGCCTGATG
Source organism: Goniobranchus geometricus (assembly GCA_028565895.1). NCBI lineage: Eukaryota > Metazoa > Mollusca > Gastropoda > Nudibranchia > Chromodorididae > Goniobranchus > Goniobranchus geometricus. Next base: position 7,683 of record JAOWAY010455669.1, on the reverse strand, counting down.
ATGTACAGGACTGAAAATAGACTCCAAATACTCTCTCCCACTACAAAGGCTATTAAATATTTACGGTCTTATTTATCTTTGGCTGTAAACAAGGTCCCTCGACGCAAATGTTTGTCGGAGTAGAGAGAAGAAAAGCAAGAACCAATTATGATAGAATACACCAATCATGGTCAAGATATGGAAGAGACACTCACTGTGTCTGGGAACCTTGCTTGATGAGGGTAAAATTCAGCTGAATGCCTTCACCAGATGGGACAGTCACATGAGACTTGGTGACAGGATTGTACCTGGACATTGAAAGCATTTGTTGGTTTTTTTTGTAATGCAAACTTTTTACATATAATTTTGTGAGAAAATATTCTAAATTCAAAAGCTTTCACATTATATGATTTTTTTTAAAGAAAACATTCTAGATTCAAAAACCGTATATATGATTTTGTAAGAAAACATTCTAAATTTTTAAAAACTTTCATGTATGATTTTGTAACAAAAAATAATTATTAACTTTAGAAATGTTCTGACATCTTTCTTAGAAAACATTCTAAATTTAAAAACTTTTACATAAGATTTTGTATGAAAGCATTCTAAATCAAAATGTTTACATAAGATTTTGTAAGAAATAATTCTAAATTTGGAAATATTTATGAATGATTTTGTAAGAAAAAATTCTAAATTCAAGAACTTTCACATTTGATATGTTTAGAGCAAGATAACTGCATATGGAAAACATTATAAATGTAATAGCTTTCACATATGTTTCTATGTGAGAAAATGGAAATACATTTTAATTTGAAAACTTTCATGTCTGTTTTTGTGCTGAAATGATTTTGATGAGAAAAGTGAAAAATATCTTAATTGAGACATTCACGTATGATTTCATGAGATGGTTGTGTGAAGAAAGTGAAAACATGTTTTGATTGGAACATTCACATAATATAATTTCATGAGATGGTTGTAGAAGGAAAGTGAAAACACGTTTTAAACTAGACTCTTAGGTACATGGAGAGGAGGAAAAAATGTATTGTACATTACTTTGACAAGTGATTTTGTGACAGAGTTGTAGAAGGAGGATGAAAACATTTTCAAATTTCAAAGATTTTCACATACGAAACAGAAAAAAAACAACATCTTCCAGCTGTCTGGCACAATAACGACTTCCCAGTTTCTATTCCTGTTGAATGACATTTGATAAGATCCTATACAGCCGCTAATTCATGATATGTTCCATCCAAAGGATGTTCCCCACTTCCTTCAACATTTTGTTGAGATCAAATCTCATCAAAAACCAATTCTAAATTTTATCTGCAACTCACATCTGTGTAAATCTAATAGAACACCAATGAATGGAATTGAAATTTTACCCATCAGCCTTGACTGTGATGTCATACATTCCTGGAGTAAGCAGACGCCAATAATCTCCAAATTGAGCTGACGTGACATCATGGTTGATGCCAGAAACAGAAATAGTGGCTCCTGAGATAGCATTCCCTGTAGAAGAGTCTGTTATAAAACCTTTTACCCCAATGTGAACCTGTGATAGATGATAGAATGGAATTGAGTTTCAAAGCCCTTTAAAAGGTAAATATGCAACTATCCTCATTAAATACACAAAACTCTCAAGGCATTGGAGTTTGAAGATGTGTTTATTATGAGCACATGAAATAGTTTTCTGATAGTACTTCTAATGTCTTGGTTCATCGCTAACATTTTACATTTGCATTGTTTAAATGTTGGACATGTATACATGACTAGCCCTGCAAAGGCTTGACATTTTGACATGTGTAGTCCATTATTAATCAACTAGCATTTGCCCTATGACACAATAATAACTTGATAAAAATTCTTGCAATTAGGGTAAAAGGCTAAAAACAACTTGCAAACTGGATATTGCTTAAAGTATCCTTAATGTCATATTCGGATCAATTTCCCTAAAAGTAACTGCACTGCTCAGGTTACCAACTTTGTAGGGGTAATATATATAGTGGATTAGCACTGAATTTCAATGTACTGGTTTCTGCCTCTGTGTAGTACTCAAATAAAATGCTTAACTTCTCCACATTGTTCAAACATAAAAGCTGAGCTAAGTTGTTCATCACTTTTCATGGTTTTTGATCAGTAAATCACATTCATGAAGAAGTTATTGAATTTTAATCAAAAGTACAGAGAGAACTAAGCTTCTACAGGTAGGCATGCTCTCATATGTTTGTATAAGGGAGAGATATTCATGTGTTACAGGAAGGCATGCGCAAGACAGATTGTCCTCTATCAAACAATAATATTGTTTTGTGTTTAGTGAAGAAGAATTATAGATTCTATGTGTATGATCAAGTATGACCAAAGCAACTCATACTATCATAGATAATCATTGTAAAACGCAGAGCATGCCAATTTATACTGTGATGTAGTAACACTATGACTACAACTTGACACATGCCTACAGCATGTATTAGCTGTTGCCATCAGTTTACTCATCACTATTGCTACTACCACCACTCTACTACTACTACCACTACTACTACTATAATTACTCTTACTACGACTATTACTACTACTACTTGCTGCTAAAACTGCTATAAATTATAAACTTCAACTCCTAACCTACAACAACCAGTACTACCATTACTACCACTAGGATTTATAGTGAGCAGTGTGTCAAGGTATACACTTATATTCATTCATCAACAAATTTATGGGGAATTTTTTCATTACATAACCCAAGCTCCATCACCCCCCCCCTCCTCCACTGAATAACAAGCCACAACAATACACACAAGTAGAAAAAACACACAAAAAAAACAAGCCACAACAAACAAATGACAGATGGTGTTACTCAATGTCAATAAGGTGTTAAGGAGGTAAAAAGCGTAAATGTTATTTTGTAACTCAGGATGCTTCAAACAATAATTCTTAAGATCTACATTGCAATATCAAACTATCAAAATCATGTTGCGTTGCAAATCTATGTTGTATCTTGAGTATAAAATACAAGAAATGTCAATACATCCTTCAACTGTCTCGTTAACGAAAAAGTTGGAAATATGTCATAATAAAACTTCAACTCTCCACCAAAGCAAGTACACGAAAATCAATCAAAAGTTAAATACGAAATTCACTCCCATAATATATCAAACCATACACAAGTAGAGAAAATGACTCATTAAGAGCAGAAAATGAAAACAAATTACCATCTCTAGATATGCCAGAAGGGCATCCTTGTTGTTAGCCCATTCCTTCGGCAATTCAGAACGTAACGGGTATTTACAACATGACAATTCTATCGTTATTTCGAGGCAATTGCTGTGCAAATAATTGTAATCTTCCATTCCACCTGTAGAGAGAACAAAACATAGAAATAAATACTCTCATGATGTGCAGAACAATAAGAGCCACACTTAAAACCATATTATTCATTGAAGTATGAATAAAATAATTATTAATATCTATACAAAAAGATTCTCGTAAAAATTTACAATGGATTTTCATACCCGAGAAGATCTGATAAATGTCCAACTGCTAAAATAGTAATACAAAATATATTTATAAACTGATTAAAAGGTCTAAATATTTTGGCCTAAATATCAAGTGTAGGGCAAATTTGGATGATTATGGTCTCAAGACATCTGGTACACTGAGTCTTAATAGAAATTTAGTATATATGTTCATAGCCATTGCTGAGAAAGTCAGCATATATTAATAAGTCAAAAATGAATTGTTGTTAGGAGAAATGTGAATTCAAGTCACTTGCATTCACTTTCATTTTTCTTCTCACTTTCTTTAATACCACATTTAGATATGAACAAACTCAAACATGTTTACAAGTCACAATGTTGACACTGAATTAAACTGAGATTCCAACACACATCAAATGTTCCAGACGTTTTTGAGACATTATCAGACTCCCTGTAAGGAATCCAAATAAGTAGTTGGTTTACCTGGCACATCGTACCATGCAGCTCCATTAGTAATCCCTCCTTTGAAATCATCTCCATCTCCCTCACAGTGAACAGGCCGTGACATGGTTTTATGGTTGTTTGCATAGGTGTGCGCCAACAATTTGAAAACTTCATCATCAGGAGCTTTGCTATAATATCCACTCCTGATGTGAAATTTAGAATCATCAAAGGGATAAGAAGCGACAACACTTCCGCCATGAAGATTTGCTGATAAAACAAATGGATTTTGCTCAATCCAATTTATGATCGCTTGTGTTTCTGGCTGGATTTTGCCAGTGTGAGCTCCAAACTGATCCGGAAAATTCCTATTAAGATCAGCATTGTTGTGGTTTGGTCTTCCGAGAACCCCTCCACATTGTCCCTCTTTAGCTGTCTCAAAGCCATCAGGATTCATAGAGGGCATGATAAAAATATTGGTTGAATCAACAATTTTTTGAATCCGGGTATCATTTTCCTCATATTTGAAAAGCAGATATTGAGCAAGATTGATCAATATTTCTCTACCTATAGCTTCATTCCCATGCATATTTCCAACATACTTGAACATAGGTTCACCTGGTTCCGTGATATTAACATTGTCTGTGATTTGAAGAGCTAACAGCTGTCTGCCCTGTGCACTGAAGCCTATGTTATGTAGTTTTGTTAACTCTGGGAAGCGTTCATTCAAATCCGTGAAGAGGTAAACCAAGTCGTTGTAGGAGTGGTAGTCGTCTGTCTTAATCTCGTTTTTCTGCCCTACACAGGGACATAAAAGGAAGAGTGTGAGAAGAATGATCTTTGGCATGGTCATTTGAGTGTGCTGTTTCTTAAAGATGACCAAAAGACAGGCCAAGACTCATCCCAGACAAGATAGATCGAGGTCTACACGACAATAACGACGGTCTCCCCAGAAGATAAACAATTCGGCGAACGTAGCATACATCCGGTTTCCGAGAAGTGTATAGGTGCATTGAATGATGAAAAAAAGTAGTATTCTTTGAGCCACCTTATCTAGATATTAAATTATGAGGGCTTAGGGTGGGGTGCTACTGTTGAATCTTCTTCTTTAAGTACCTTGTCTGGAACAGACATTGGCGATCATTGTCCTCCACTTATTCCTGTCCTCAGCTGACCTTATAAGGCTCTTGGTGTTACCATTCGGCCTTGCCCATGATTTCAGATTTTCAATAAACGTTAAGCTTTGTCTTCCTCTACTACGCTTGCCTTCGTCTTTCCAGTTATGGCTAGGTGTTCTAAGCCTTTGTGGCGGCAAATGTGTCCTAAAAATTGTAATTGCCCCTGTCTTATAGCTTTGATTAATTATCTCTGAAGATTTGCATCTTTCAGTGCTGATTCATTCGACCTTTTCTCTGTCCATGATATTCTCATCATTCTTCTAATAATCCACATCTCTAGTGATTCTAGTTTCTTTACTGTTTCTGTGTTTATTATCCAACGCTTGCAACCATATATTAGTACCGACCACACACATGTTTTTATTACCCTTATTTTGGTGTTCATTTTTAGGTTTCTTTTTGTCAGCATTGGTTTCATTATTTTTTTTATTTATTTTTTTTTTTGGATATGTCTTTTGCAGTGGCTATTCTTTTTCTTATTTCACTGAAACATCCACCATCTGATGTTATTATGTACCCAAAGTATTTGAATTTTGAAACTTGTTTAACCTATAGGCCTTTGCTAACTAGATTGCATTTTGAGTTTGTGGGTTTCTTTGAAATGACCATGCATTTGGTTTCTTTCACATTTAGAGACAGGCCTATTTTTTTCACTTTCTAAAACGACTGTGTCCAAAAGGTTTTGAAGTTGCTCTTCAGATTCTGCTATTAAAATTGTCTCATCTATCTAAGGTTATTAAGAGTTTCACCTTTACTCTTAGTCCTGGATGAATAGTCTCCAGATTCCTTAAGATCATTTCGCTATACAGATTAAAAAGGTCAGGCGACCTTGTCGCTCACCTCTTTTAATGCATTTGAGTTCACAATGTTCACCCTCAATTCTTACAGCTGCAGTTTGATTCCAGTAAAGATTACGAATAACTCACAGATCTTTACCATCAATGTCCAGTTCCTGTAATATCTGAAACAGTTCTTCATATCTGACTTTGTCAAAAGCCTTTGAATAATCAATAAAGTAGAGGTTGATGTCTTCTTGCATTTCTAAACATCTTTCCATAAGCATTGACAAAGTTAGAATTGCTTTTCTAGTCCCTCTATCAGGTACATGTACAAAGCCAAACTGTTAAGTGGATATTTCCGGTCTTATACTCTTTTGCATTCTATACATCAATACTCTCAAAAGAATTTTTGTTACATGGCTCATTAGACTGATGGTTCTATGGAGCTAACATTCTGTAGGCCCAGGTGATTTTGGTAGGACTATAAAAACAGATTTGCAAAGGTCTTCTGGAATGGTACATGTAGATGTTTGTGTAGTTTTGCATGTTTGTGCTTTTTGGTTTCTTGCATCCACATGGAAAAAATGGAAATAGGGAAGAATACTGGAAAGATCTGAGAAAGAATCGTAAAGTTGTTCGAGAAAGAAGATAATGGAGAGTGTTTTGTGATGGCAAATTCTCCGTGGGAATTTAATTTAAATGAAAAAAAAGATGTAAAGAATGATAGAAACATCTACCAAAATAATCTCGTTTTCTGTTTGTGTCTTCAAGAGTTAAGCTTTCAAAAAGTCAAATTCTGTTTGTTTCAGGGAATGTACTTTGAAAATTTGACATCAGAAGGAATGATCTACCGAACAAGATTTCACTGTTTGTTTGTTGACACAGTAAGAACAAGATACAGATATTATCACTTTTAATTGTGTTGAATAGAATATCGTTTTTTGTTGCTCTTGCTCCAAATGTAATGAAAAATATCATACCGTTAATTAAAATGATGAACATTATTAGCTGATTACTTACGGCAATGATTTTGTTTTCTTCTTCTCTCTTTTCCTCTTCATTTTTCTCTTCTTCTTCATCTTTCCCACTTCTTTTCCATGATTCATTTGAATAACTGATTTACTGCACGCCCCAACCCCACCCACTATTTCGATATAAATGTATGAAAACTGGGATCTAATCATATTGAAAATTGATGAAAAGTCAAAATTGTTGAACACTTCTCTGAACGATCTTTGTCAATGCATACTGGTTATATTAATTAGAAAAATGACCTCAAAAGTATTTCTCATGCAAAAAATGCAACTGTTTTTCTAAAATAAATATGGCAGAGACATTTTATCTTCCCTCCTGAACAGGCAGTAATGTGCAAGAAAGGCATTGTATAATTCAATGTTAGATCCTTGGCTACTTGGATTTTTTTTTGAATGGAAGATTAATGATTATGATAGGTGCATTGGTATGGATTGACTTGTACAAAATACATTTTTTTCCTCTGAACTGCAGAATAGAATTAATCATGTTCCAAGAGGTGAAAAAAATTACCACATCTTCTATGACATGCTGGCTGGTCTGGGAAGAGAGGAAAAAGGTATAATTTCAAGTTCAAGTTCAAAATTTGTGTATTGTCGGTAATGATTATATAAAACAAATGATAATTTAATAGAAAATTGTACTATGAAGCCCTACAAGGCTTCTCCCGACAAATAATGCATGTTATAATAGCTAAGAAATTGGTTTCAAAATTTGTAGATTTATAATGAAATAAAAGATTGGAAAAAAACAACAACAAAAAACAAAAAAAACCCAAACCCAACACCCCCCCCCCAAAAAAAA
>JAOWAY010455558.1:0-13113 GCA_028565895.1 Goniobranchus geometricus | reverse complement strand
TGGGATGGGCATACGACAATAAAGAGGGCCCTGTAGAGCAATTTAGACTTGTAAAGTTGTCAGTTCACAACGGAGATCACACACAGCAAACAGGATCGAAGATGATAATCTATCAATTAAGTGTCAAGAAATGGAGGCTCCAACGTCAGTAATTTGGTGCACATTCAAAGACATGGAATTTATTATAAAAAGGTGATCTCAAATATGCCTCACGGTATATAAAGACAATGGTGCCGAACTCAAATCAAAAGTTTGTCAATTCACCGTTGTTGGTCGGATGAATCTATTTCTATCTTCTATGCGAAGGTCCAGTATGAGAACTGTTGTTTGTATGCCTTATGTGATTAACCCAACTACTATCATTTTCAGTCCCAATTTTGAATGCCTTAAGTGATTAAACCTACCAGTATTAGGCTGATTTTTAAGGGATTAACCCTACCAGTACTAACACGGTTGTTTGTATGCCTTCAGTGTATAACACTACCAGTATAAGGACCGTTGTTGGTATGTCTTAAGTAATTAACCCTACCAGTATCAATATCGTTTATTGTATGTCTTAAGCCAATAAACTTACTAGTATCAGGACCGCTGTTTGTGTGTCTTAAGTGATTAACCCTATCAGTTTCAGGGCCGTTTTTTGTATGTCTTAAGTGATTAACCCTACGAGTATCAGGACTGTTGTTTGTATGCCTTTAGGGTATAACCTACCAGTATCAGGTAAGTTGTTTGTTTGGCTTACGTGATTAACACTTCCAGTAACACGCGCGTTGTTTGTATCCCTTAAGTGATTAACCCTTTCAGTAACAAGAGCGTTGTTTGTATCCCTTAAGTGATTAACCCTTCCAGTAACACGCGCGTTGTTTGTATCCCTTAAAGTGATTAACCGTTCCAGTAACAAGAGCGTTGTTTGTATCTCTTAAGTTATAAACCTACCAGCATCAGAACTGTTTTTGTTTTCCTCAAGTAATTTACCCTACCAATAACAGAACCGTTGTTTGTATGCCGAAAGTGATTAACCCTACCAGTATCAAGACCGTTGTTTCAATGTCTTAAGTGATTAACCCTATCAGTTTCAGGACCGCTGTTTGCATTTCATAAATGATTAACTCTACCAGTATCAGGACCATTGTTGGTATATCTTTGTGATTAACCCTACCAGTATCATGACCACTTAATGTATGTCTTAAGTGATTAAACTTACTAGTTTCATGACCGTTCTTTGTATGTCCTAAGTGATTAACCCTATCAGTATCAGGACCGTTGTTTGTATGTCTTTACTGATAAACCCTACCAGTACCAGGACTGTTGTTTGTAGGCCTTAAGTTATTAACTCTACCAGTATCAGGACTGTTGTTTATATGCCTTGAGAGATTAACCCTACCAGTATCAGAACCATCGCTTTTATGCTCTAGGTAATTGACCCTACCTGTATCAGGACTGTTGTTTATATACCTTGAGAGATTAACCTTAATAGTATCAGGACTGTTGTTTATATGCCTTGAGAGATTAACCCTACGAATATCAGACCATCTCTTTTATGCTCTAGGTGATTAACCCTACCAGTATCAGGACTGTTGTTTATATGTCTTAAGTGATTCACCCTACCAGTATCAGGATCGTTAATTTTTTGCCCTATATGACAAACTCTGACAGAATCAGGACCGTTGTTTGTATGCCTTAAGTTATTAACTCTACCAGTAACAGGAGCGTTCTTTGTATGCTTAAAGTGAGTAAACATACTAGCATCCGGACTATTATTTGTATGTCTTAAGTGATTAACCCTACCAGTATCCGGACCATTGCTTTTATCCTTTAGTTGATTAACCCTACCAGTATCAGGACTGTTGTTTATATGCCTTGAGAGATTACACCTACTAGTTTCTGGAACGTTGTTCGTATGGCTTAATTCATCCACCATGCCGGTGTCAGGACTGTTGTTTGTATTTCTTAAGTGATTAACCCGACCAGTATCAGGAGCGTTGTTTGTATGCCTCAAGTTATTAACCCTACCAGTATCTGGACCGTTGTTTGTATGCCATAAATGATTAACCATACCAGTATCAGGACTGTTGTTTGTATGCCTTATGTGAATAACCCTACCAGTATCATTTTCAGTCCCATTTTGAATGCCTTAAGTGATTAACCCTAAAAGTTTCAGGACTGTTCCTTGTATGCCTTAAGGGATTTACCCTTCGAGTATCAGGACCGTTGCCTGTACGCCTTAAGTGATTAAACCTACCAGTATCGGGACCGTTGTTTGTTTGGATTAAGGGTATAACCCTACCAGTATCAGTAATGTTTTTTGTATGTCTCAATTGAATAACCCTTCCAGTAACACGAGCTTTGTTTGTATCCCTTAAGTGGTTAACCCTTTCAGTAACACGAGCTTTATTTGTATCCCTTCGGTGATTAACTCTACCAGTATCAGAAATGTTTTTTTATGCCTCAAGTGATTCGCCCCAGTCTGAGAACCGTTGTTTGTATGCCTTAAGTAAATAACCGTACTAAGATTAGAACTTTTTTTTTTTTTTGTATACGCCTTAAGGGATTAACTATACCAGTATCAGGACCATTGTTTGTATGTCAAAACTGATTAACTCTACCAGTACCAGGGCCGTTGTTTGTATGTCATAAGTGATTACCTCTACCATTATCAGGACGGTTGTTTGTATGTCTTAAGTGATTAGCCCAACCAGTACCAAGACCGTTCTTTGTATGTCTTAATTGATTGATCCTACCACTATCAGGATCGTTGTTTGTATGCCTGAAGTGATTAACCCTACCATTATCCGGACCATTGTTTGTGTGCCTTCCATGATTAACCCTATCAGTATCAGGACCGTTGATTGCCTTAAGTGATTAACCCTTCCTGTATCCGAACCACTGTTTGTATGCCTTAAGTGTATAACCTTACAAGTATCAGAAATGTTTTTGGATGCCTTAAGTGATTAACCATACAAGTATGAGGAAACTTGTTTCTAGGTCTTAAGTGATTAACCCTACCAGTTTCAGACCCGATGTTTCCATTTCTTAAGTGATTAACCCTACCACTACCAGGACCGTTGCTTATATGTCTTAAGTGATTCACCCTACCAGTATCAGGACCGTTGTTTGTATGCCTTATGTGAATAGCTGCTCCTCTATCAGGACCGTATTTTTTTCCCCCTAAGTGACAAACCCTATGAGTATCAGGACCGTTGTTTGTGTGCCTTAAGTTATTGACTCTACCTGTAACAGGAGCGTTGTTTGTATGCCTCAAATGAGTAACCATACTAGCATCAGGACTGTTATTTGTATGTCATAAGTGATTAATCCTACCAGGATCTGGACCATTGCTTTAATGCTTTAGGTGATTAACCCTACCAGTGTCAGAACTGTTGTTTACATGCCTAGAGAGATTACCCCTAACAGTATCAGCACTGTTGTTTATATACCTTGAGAGATTACCCCTAGCAGTATCAGGACCATCGCTTTTATGCTCTGGGTGATTAACCCTACCAGTATCAGGACTGTTGCTTGCATGCCTTAAGTGATTGACCCTTCCATTATGAGGACTGTTGTTTGTATGATGTATGTGATTAACCCTACCAGTATCATTTTCAGTCCATTTTTGAATACCGTAAGTGATTAGCCCTACCTGTATTAGGGCCGTTTCTAAGGGATTAACCCTACCAATATCAGGACCCTTGCTTGTATGTCTGAAATGGTTAACCCTGCCATTATCAGGACCATCGTTCGTATGTCTTAAGTGATTAACCCTACCAGTATCAGGTCGGTTTATTGTATATCTTAAGTCATTAAACTTACTAGTATCAGGAGGGTTGTATGTATGTCTTAATTGATTAACCCTGTCAGTACTAGGACCGCTGTTTGTATGTCTTAAGTAATTAACCATATCAGTATCAGGGCGTTTGTATGCCGGAAGTGGTGATTAACCCTACCAGTATGAAGACCGTTGTTTCTATGCCTTAAGTTATTATCCCTAACAGTATCAGGACCGTTGCTTGTATGTCTTAAGTGATTAATCCCACTAGTATCATGACCATTGTTTGTATGTCTTAATTCATTTACCCTAACAGTACCAGGACCGTTTATTGTATGTCTTAAGTGATTAACCTTACAAGTATCAGGACCATTGTTTTTATGTCTTAAATGATTAACCCTACCAGTATCAGGACTATTGCTTTTATGCTTTAGGTGATTAACCCTGCCAGTATCAGGACTGTTGTTCATATGCCTAGAAAGATTACCCTACCAGTATGAGGAACGTTGATCGTATGGCTAAAGTCATTCACCATGCCGGAGTCAGGACTGTTGTTTGTATGCCTTATGTGGTTAACCCTACCAGTAGCATTTTCAGTCCCATCTTTGAATGGCGTAAGTGATTAGCCCTACCTGTATCAGGACCGTTTTTTAAAGGGATTAACCCTACCAGTACCAGGACCGTTGTTTGTATGCCTTAAGTGTATAACCTACCAATATCAGGTATGTTCTTTGTTTGGCTTACGTGATTAACACTTCCAGTAACACACACGTTAATTGTACCCCTTACGTGATTAACCCTACCAGTATCAGAAATGTTTTTTATGCCTCAAGTGATTCGCCCTACCAGCCTGAGAGCCGTTGTTTGTATGCCTTAAGTGATTAACCTTACTAGGATTAGGACTTTTTTTTTCTTGTATATGCCTTAAGTGAACAACTATACCAATATCAGGACCATGTTTGTATGGCAAAACTGATTAATCCGACCAGTGCCAGGACCGTTGTTTGTATGTCATAAGTGATTAACTCCACCAGTATCAGGACGGTTTTTTGTATGTCTTAAGTGATTAGCCAACCAGTACCAAGACCTTTCTTTGTATGTCTTAAGTGATTGATCCTACCACTATCAGGATCGTTATTTGTATGCCTCAAGGGATTAATCCTACCAGTATCAGGACCGTTTATTGGATGTCTCAAATGATGAACCTAACTAGTATCAGGACCCTTGTTAGTATGCCCTAAGTTCGTTGACTCTAACAGTAAAAGAAGCGTTGTTTCTATGCCGTAAGTTCGTTAACTCTAACAGTAAAAGGAGCGTTGTTTCTATGCCTTAAGTGAGTAATTCTACTAGCATCAGGACTGTCATTTGTATGTCTTAATTGAATAATCCTACCAGTATCAGGACCGTTTATTGTATGTCTTAAGTGATTAAACTTACTAGTATCAGGACCGCTGTTTTTATGTCTTAAGTGATTAACCCTATAAGTATCAGGATCGTTGCTTGTATGCCTTAAGTGATTAACCCTATCAGTATAGGACCGTTGCTTGTATGCCTTAAGTCATTAACCCTACCAGTATCCGGACGGCTGTTTGTATGCCTTAGGTGTATAACCCTACAATTATCAGGAATGTTGTTTGTATGCCTTAAGTGATTAACCATACTAGTTTCAGGATATGTGTTTCTATGTCTTAGGTGATTAACCCTACCAGTTTAAGGACCGTTGTTTGTATTTCCTAAGTGATTAACCCTCTTAGCAGTAGGACTGCGGTTTATATGTCTTAAGTGATAAACCCTACCAATATCAAGACCGTTGTTTATATGTCTCAAGTGATTAACCCTAACAGTATCAGGACTCTTGTTTGTATGTCTGAGGTGATTAACCCTACAACTATCAGGACCGTTACTTGTATGTCTTGAGTGATTCACCCTAACAGTATCAGCACCGTTGTTTGCATTCCTTAAGTGATTAACCGCACCTCAATCAGGACCGTTAATTTTTTTCCCTAAGTGACAAACCCTACCAGTAACAGGAGGATTGTTTGTATGCCTACAGTGAGTAACCATAGTAGCATCAGGACTGTTATTTGTATGTCTTAAGTGATTAACCCTACCAGTATCCCGACCATTGCTATTATGCTTTAGGTGATTAACCCTACCAGTATCAGGACTGTTGTTTATATGCCTTGAGAGATTAACCTTACTAGTATCAGGATTCTTGTATATATGCCTTGAGAGATTAACCCTGCCAGTATGAGGACCATCGCTTTTATGCTCTATGTGATTAACCCTAAGTGTATCAGGACTGTTGTTTATATGCCATGAGAGATTAACTCTAATGGTATCAGGACCCTTGCTTTTATGCTCTAGGTGATTAACACTACTAGTATTAGGACTGTTGTTTATATGTCTTTAGAGATTAACCCTACCAGTATCTGGAACGTTTTTCGTATGGCTTAATTCATTCACCATGTATGTATCAGGACTGTTGTTTGTATGTCTTAAGTTATTACCCCGACACGTATCAGGAGCATTGTTTGTGTGCCACAAGTGATTAACCCTACCAGTATCAGGACCGTTGTTTACATGCCTTAAGTGATTAAAACTACCAGTATCAGGAACGTTGTTTGTGTGTCTTAAGTGTATATCTATATCAGCATCAAGAATGTTTTTTGTATGCCTTAAGTGATTAACTTTACGAGTATCGGCAAATTTGTATCTATGCCTTAAGTGGTTCACCCTTACAGTTTAAGGACCGTTGTTTGTATGTCTTAAGTGATTAACCCTGTTAGTACTAGCACCGCTGTTTGTATGTCTTAAGTAATTAACCCTACCAGTATCAGGACTTTTGATTTTATGCCTTAAGTGATTAACCCACGAGTATCAGGATCGTTGCTTGTATGCCTTAAGTGATTAACCCTACCAGTATCAGGACCGTTGCTTGTATGCCTTATGTGATTAACCCTACCAGTATCAGGAACGTTGTTTGTATGCCTTAAGTGTATAACCCTACAAGTATCAGGCGTGTTGTTTGTATGCCTTAAGTGATTAACGTTACTAGTATCAGGAGAATTGTTTCTATGTCTCAAGTGATTAACCCTACCAATTTCAGGACTCTTGTTTGTATGTCTTTGGTGATTAATCCAACCACTATCAGGACCGTTGCTTGTATGTCTTAAGTGATTCACCCTACCAGTATCAGGACCGTTGTTTGTATGCTTTAAGTGATTAACCGCACCTCTATCAGGACAGTTAATTTTTACAAGTATCAGGACTCTTGTTTGTATGTCTGAGATGATTAAGCCTACCACTATCAGAACCGTTGCATGTATGTCTTAAGTGATTCCCCTTAACAGTATCAGGACCGTTAATTATTTTCCCTATATGACAAACCCTACCAGAATCAGGACCGTTGTTTGTATGCCTGAAGTTATTAACTCTACCAGTAACAGGAGCGTTGTTTGTATGCTTAAAGTGAGTAACCATACTAGCATCCGGACTATTATCTGTATGTCTTAAGTGATTAACCCTACCAGTATCCGGACCATTGCTTTTGGCATTAGGTGATTAATCCTTCCAGTGTCAGAACTGTTGTTTATATGCCTTGGGAGATTAACCCTAACAGTATCAGGACTGTAAATGTTGTTTATATGCCTTGAGAGATGAACCCTAGCAGTATCAGGACCATCGTTTTTATGTTCTAGGTGATTAACCCTACAGGTATCAGGACCGTTGTTTGTATGCCATAAGTGATTAGCCATACCAGTATCAGGACTGTTGCTTGCATGCCTTAAGTGATTAACCCTTCCAGTATGAGGACTGTTGTTTGTATGTTTATGTCATTAACCCTACCAGTATCATTTTCAGTCCATTTTTGAATGCTGTAAGTGATTAGCCCTACCCGTATCAGGGACGTTTTTAAGGGATTAACCCTACCAGTACCAGGACCGTAGTTTGTATGCCTTATGTTATTTAACCTACGAGTATCTGGTGTGCCTTAAGTTGTTGTTACCAGTATGAGGAATGTTGTTTGTATGACTTAAGTGATTAACCCTTCCAGTGACACGAGCGTTGTTTGTATCCCTTAAGTGATTAGCCCTTCCAGGAACACGAGCGTTGTTTGTAGCCCTTAAGTGATTAAGCCAACAGTATCAGAACTGTTTTTGTATGCCTTACGTGATTAACCTGACTAGTATCACGACGTTTGTTTGTATGTCTCAAGTGATTAACCCTTCCAGTTTCAGGACCGTTATTTGTATGTTTTAAGTGATTAACCCCACCAATATCATGACCATTCTTTGTATGTCTTTAGTGATTAACCCCACCAGTATCAGTATCGTTTATTATATGTCTTAAGTGATTAACCTTAGCAGTAACAGGACCGTTGTTGTATGTCTTAAGTGATTAACCCTACCAGTATCCTGACCGCTGTTTGTATATCTTAGGTGATAAGCCCTAATAGTATAAGGACCTTATTTTGTATGTTTTAAGTGATTAATCCTACCAGTATCAAAACCTTTACTTATATGCATTAAGTGGTTAACCGCACCACTATCAGGTCCGTTATTATTTTGACCTGAGTGACTAACCCTACCAGTATCAGGAGCATTGTTTTTATGTCTTAAATGATCAACCAGTATCAGGACCGTTGCTCGTAAGTCTTAAGTGATTAACCCTACCAGTATCAGGACCATTGATTATATGCTTTAGGTGATTAACCCTACCGGTATCAGGACTATGGTTTATATGCCTTGAGAGATTGGCCCTACCAGTAGGAGGAACGTCGTTCGTATGGCTTTAGTCATTCACCATGCCGGTGTCAGGACTGTTGTTAGTATGCATTAGGTTTTATTAACCCGACCAGTATCACAAGCATTCTTTGTATGCCTCAATTGATTAACACTGCCAGTATAAGGACCGGTGTTGTACGCCATAAGTGATTAATCCTACCAGTAGCAGGACTGTTGCTTGCTTGCCTTAAGTGATTAAACCTTCCATTAAGAGGACTGTTGTTTGTATACTTTGTGTGATTAACCCTACCAGTATCAGGGCCTTTCTTAAGGGACGTTTGTTTGTATGCTTCATGTGATTAACCCTACCAGAGTCAGGACCAGTTCTTGTATGTCTTAAGTGATTAACCATGCCAGTATCAGAACCGTTTATTGTATGTCTGAAGTCATTACACTTACTAGTATCAGGACCGTTGTTTGTATGTAATAAGTGATTAACCCTATCAGTATCAGGACCCTTGTTTGCATGTCTTATGCGATTAACCCTACGAGTATCAGGACCGTTGTTTAAATGTCTTAAGTGATTAACCCTACCAGTATCAGGAGAGTTGTTTGTATGTTTTAAATGATTAGCCCTACCAGTATCAGGACCATTGCTTGTATGTCATAAGTGAATAACCCTGCCAGTATCAGGACCGTTTATTGTTTGTCTTCAGTCATTAACCTTACTAGTATCAGGAAATTTTTTTCTATGCCTTCAGTGATTCACCCTACCAGTTTCAGGACCGTTGTTTATATGTCTTAAGTGATTAACCCTACTAGTACTAGGTTGGCTGTTTGTATGTCTTAAGTAATTAATCGTACCAATATCATGACGTTTGTTTGTATGCCCTAAGTGATTAACCCTACCAGTATCAGGACCGTTGTTCGTATGTCTTAATTGATTAACCCTACCAGTATCAGGACCGTTTTTAAGGATTAACCCTGCCAATACCAGGACCGTTGTTTGTAAGCCTTAAGTGTATAACACTACCAGTATCAGAAATGTTGTTAGTATGCCTTAAGTGATTTACTCTACGAATATCTGGACCGTTGCTTGTATGCCTTAAGCGATTAACCTTACCACTATCAAGACCGTTGTTGGTGTGCCTTAAGTGTATAAATCTACCAGTATCAGGAATGTTGTTTGTATGGCTTAAGGGATTAACCCTACAAGTATCAGGTCCGTTGTTTGTATGTCTTAACTGATTAAGTCTATCAGTTTCAGGAAGATTGTTTGTATGCCTTAACTGATTGACCCCACCAGTATCAGGACCGTTTATTGTATGCCTTTTGTGATTAAACTTACTAGTATTATGACCGTTGTTTGTATGTCTTAAGTGATTAACCCTCTCAGTTACAGGACCGTTGTTTGTATGTCTTAAGTATTTAACCCTACCAGTATCACGATCGTTATAAGAATGTTGTTTGTATGCCTCAAGTGATTTACCTTACTAGTATCAAGAAATGTGTTTCTATGCCTTAAGTGATTAACCCTACCATTTTCAGGACCGTTGTTTGTATGTCTCAAGTGATTAACCCAACCACTATCAGGACCGTTGCTTCTATGCCTTAATTGATTTACCCTACCACTATTAATACTGTTCCTTGTATGTCTTAAGTGATTCACCCTACCAGTATCAGGACCGTTCATTTTTTGCCCTAAGTGACAAACCCTACCAGCAGCAGGACCGTTGCTTGTATGCCTTAAGTTATTAACTCGACCAGTAACAGGAGCGTTGTTTTTAGGCTTAAAGGGAGTATCCATACTAGCATCAGGAATGTTATTTGTGTGTCTTAAGTGATTAACCCTCCCAGTATCAGGACTGTTGTTTATATGCTTTGAGAGATTAATCCTAACAGTATCAGGACTGTCTTTTATATGCTTTGAGAGATTAACTCTAGCAGTATCAGGACTGTTGTTTATATGCCTTGAGACATTATCCCTAGTAGTATCAGGACCATCGCTTTTATGCTCTAGGTGATTTACCCTACCAGTATCAGGAATGTTGTTTATATGCCTTCATAGATTAACCCTGCCAGTATCTTGGACGTTGTTCGTATGGATTACTTTATTCACCATGGCGGTATCAGGACTGTACTTTCTATGTCTTAAGTTAGTAACCTGACCAGTTCAGGAGCATTGTTTGTAGGCCTCAAGTGATTAACCCTACCATTATTAGGACCGTTGTTTGTATGCCATTAGTGAACAACCAAAACAGTATCAGGACTTTTGTTTGCATGCCGTAATTGATTAACCCTACCAGTATGAGGGCTATTGTTTGTCTTAAGTGATAAATCCCACCAGTATCATGATCTTTGCTTGTATGTCTTAATTGATTAACCCTAGCAGTATCAGGACCGTTTATTGCATGTCTTAAGTGATGAAACTTATTAGTATCAGGACCATTGTTTATATGCTTTAGGTGATTAACCGTAGCAATATCATGACTGTTTTATATGCCTATAGAGATTAACCCTACCAGTATGAGGATCGTTGTTCGTATGGCTTAAGACATTCACCATATTAGTGTCAGGCATGTTGTTTGTATGCATTCAGTAATTTCCTGACCAGTATCAGGACTGTTGCTTGCATGCCTTAAGTGATTAACCCTTCCAGTATGAGGACTGTTGTTTGTATGCCTTAAGTGATTAATCCTACCAGTATGTGGACTGTTCTTTGTATGCCTTATATGATTAGCTCTACCAGTATCATTTTCAGTCCCATTTTTGAATGCCGTAAGTGATTAGCCCTACCAGTATCAGGGCCGTTTTTTAAGGGATTAACCCTACCATTACCAGGACCGTTGTTTGTATGCCTTAAGTGTATAACACTACCTGTATCAGAACCGTTGTTAGTATGCCTTAACTAATTAACCCTACCAGTATCAGGAAAGTTTTTGGTATGAACCTACCAGTATCAGGATTTTCGTTTGTATGTCTTAATTGATTAACTCTACCACTTTCAGAACCATTGTTTGTATGACTTGAGTGATTGACCCCACCAGTATCAAGACCATTTATTGTATGTCTTAAGTGATTAAACTTACTAGTACAATGACCGTTGTTTGTATGACTTAAGTGATTTACCCTACAAGTATCTGGACCGTTGCTTGTATGCCTTAAGCGATTAACCCTACCAGCATGAGGTCTGTTATTGGTATGCCTTAAGCGTATAAACCTACCAGTATCAGGATTGTTGTTTGTATGGCTTAAGTGAATAACACTTCCAATAACACAAGTGTGGTTTGTATCCCTGAAGTGATTAATCCTTGCAGTAACACGAGCGTTGTGAGTATCCCGTAAGTGATTAACCATACCAGTATCAGATCTTTTCTTTTGTATGCTTTAAGCGATTAACCCTACCATTATCACGACCGTTGTTAGTATGTCTTAGGTGATCAACCGTACCAGTATCCGGACCGTTGTTTGTATGCCTTGTGTATAACCCTACAAGTATCAGGACTGTTGTTGGTATGTCTTAAGTGATTAACCCTACCAGTATCAGGACCGTTGGTTGTATGTCTTAAGTGATTAACCCCACCAGTATCATGACCATTGTTGGTATGCCTTAAGTGTATAACCCTACCAGTGTCAGGAAATTTTCTTGTAAGGCATAAGTGATTAACCCTTCCAGTTACACGAACGTTGTTTGTATCCTTTAAGTGATTAACCCTACCAGTATCTGAACTGTTTTTGTATGCCTCATGTGATTCAGCCTGTCAATATCAGAACCGTTGTTTGTATGCTTTACGTGATTAACCTTTCTAGTATCAGGACGTTTACTTGCATGCCTTAAGTGATTAACCCTACCAGTATCATGACCCTCAATTGTATGTCTGAAGTGATTAATCCCACGAGGTTCATGACCATTGTTTCTATGTCTTAAGTGATTAACTTTACAAGTATCAGGACCACTGAATTTATCCTTTAGGTGATTCACCCTTTCAGTATCAGGACTGCTGTTTATATGCCTTGAGAGATTAACCCTACCAGTAAGAGGAACGTTGTTCGTATGGCTTTAGTCATTCACCATGCCGGTGTCAGGACTGTTGTTTGTGTGCATTGAGTTATTAACCCGACCATTATCAGGAGCATTCTTTGTATGTCTTAAATGATTAACCCTACTAGTACCATGACCATTGTTTGTATGTCTTAAGTGATTAACCTTACCAGTATCAGGAACGTTTATTGTATGTCTTAAGTCATTAAGTTTACTAGTATCAGGACCGTTGTTTCCAAGTCTTAAGTGATTACTCCTATCAGTATCAGGGCGGTTGTTTGTACGTCTTAAGTGATTAACCCTACGCGTATCAATACCGTTGCTATCATGCCTTAAGTGGTTAACCCTACCATTATTAGGACCGTTGTTTGTAAATCTTAAATGTATAACCGTACAAGTATCAGGACCGCTGTTTGTATGCCTTAAGTGATTAACCTTACTATTATCAGGACGCTTGTTTGTATGCCTTAAGTGATTAACCCTACCAGTATTAGGACCATTGTTTGTATGTCTTATGCGATTAACCTTACCACTACCAGGACCATTTATTGTATGTCTTACGTCATTAAACTTTTTAGATC
>JAOWAY010455447.1:0-13113 GCA_028565895.1 Goniobranchus geometricus | reverse complement strand
AAGAGTACAATATACCGTACTGGCAGTGACAGAACTATAAACAAAGTCTTATCATTTTGCAGTACATTACAAACAGCGCTTTCCTTTTAACACCTACTGTGACAACAACAACAATAATAATAATAATAGATAATAATAATAATACAAACAACAACAAATACAATTATAACAATATAGTAATAATGATAATGAGAAGAAGAATGTTCGCAATATTAATGCTGTTGTGCAGCAGGGTGTTGTGGATAAAGCAGTTTTGTCCTTGGAACAGGGTGATGCGAATAATCAAATTTGTCTATTCTCAGCCAACTTGTGTTCCCATTTCCTTCTCCCCATCAAAGTAGGCCTAGAAATTAAGTCATCTGGAAGTAAGGAATTCTCAACAACAACAAAGAAAAAAGAAGAAGTAATCATTTGCCTAACCACTGAAAGAAAAAAGAAAAGTAATCCTACTTATCCTAACCACTGAAAGAAGTTTTGTAGTTGTATTTTAGAGGTCACGAGTGAGAATAATAGCTGCGTATGCCCAGTAAATATCATAGAGATCTAGCTCAGATCTCTAGCCTATATTATAATACAATTACTTAAAATGGTGGGGTGTTACTGTTGAACATAGGTAAGAAAATATTAAAGTAGGACCTCTGTTATTGGGACATCCTTGGAAGATTTCCAGGTTTCCCGAGGACAGACTCAGACAGATGGAAGTGTCATAACTGTATGCAAGGCAATGAAAACATGTCTTTAATTGGTCAGTTGAAGTTGAATAATTCTGTATAGCTCTGCCCCAAGCATTCATTTTGGCTACTGACCAGGAACATCTGATTCTATTCTCTAGAGTATTGGTCCTAAAAATGAATGTGACACACTGTTTGAAACTAGCATGTTGATCACAGGCCTTGGCAGTGATAGACTTCATTACAACCCAGCTTTATATTATCCACTTGATGACACCTTCACAGACCTCTTCTTATTATGGTACACAACAAAACACATCCAGGCTTATTTTGCAGCTTTCAATTGAAGGTGATAAGATGCAATTCAATCCAATCAACTTTTCAAGCACCACTTTCATTTAGTTTCATGAAAATGATTTCTGGCAGTCTTTAAAGTTGATTCTATCTTTAAAAAAACAAAAAACAAAAAAATATAAATAAATAAACAAAAATGTAAGATGTATGAGAACAAATTATTTGTTTATTCAGTTCTCATTTACCCCATGACCATTTCAGTTTTACTTGCATCGACAATATTTTTGACACCATGATATAGATCTCTACAGATACACACAAAGATTGCTCTTGAGAATGTTGGCAGTGAGGGAATGCTAGACTAAACATAGAAATTAAATGCTGGTTCCTTTAGAACAAGACAAGAACATATTAATATCACCCCTGCTCTCATTCTTATCTCTATGTGGTCATTTATGTGACCTGAGGACTTATACTAAGCCAGTATGGGTTCTGATAAAATTCCTGGAAAGGTTGACTCATTCATGACATATGTATTCCATTGTCCATTGATCATTGCTGAGATTTGATTAACTCTAAATTGACAGCACATGTCTTCGTCGGGAAAATGTCCCTTACAAGCATGATTACAAAGCAGGAATCCAAATGTTGCGAGTCAAAATAACTTCAAGAAGAAAACCTATCTACTAATTATCTTTCAAAAATCTAGAGTCTAATGGCAAAAACCCTTGGTTCTAGATATCGAATTTAGATATATTATTTGAAACGAGTATGTGTTTCGTTGGTGATATACAATTTAAAGATAGGTATCTCAATGGGTGAGACGTACATGTGTGAACACGAAATTCAAAACCATCACTGTACGGACAAAGGCCCCAGCTCAGTCCTCTATACAAACATAGTCTCTTGCGCTGTCACACAATACGTCATGGCTGAGAACAATGAATTGCGACCCCTGAAGTTTCTCGCTGAATATTCTTCATGGGTAGTTTTTTAGTTTTAAAGTCTGTGAAGGTTTAGAATGCAATGACGTTTTCAATTATTCAAACAAAAAAGTGTCAATCCATAATTCAATGATGAAGACTGTGTTGCATCCTACTCTAAGAAATTTATTTTTAACATTTATCACACCTTGGATTGCAGTCATTGTGGCACCTTCAACCTGATGTATCTCTGTCTTCAACCTGATGTATCTCTGTCTTCTCATCTCTGTCTCTCTTTCTTGATCATTTTACCATTGCATGCCTTTCTTACTCAACTCATCATGTGACAGTGCACTCTCCTTCTCCATCTCTCTTTCCTCTTTATTACACCTGTATCTTGTTTTCATTTTCGATCTGTTTGTCTCTCCTCTCTCTCTCTCTTTCTGCTTCTCTTTTTTTTTTCAGTATCTTTTGCCTTTATATCTGGTCTCTCTCCTCACTCTCTCTCTCACTCTGCTCTTTCTCACACCCTTCCCATCTGTCTCTTAATCTCCCTATTTTTATCATTTTATGCCTTGCACACCCCACACTCATCATTCTCCTTCTCGATTTATTTTCTTTCTTCCCCCTCATTATATCTTTAGTTTACTCCCCTTCCTCTCGCTAACAATCTTGCCTTCTTCTCGATTTATCTTCTTTCGTCCTCCTCATTATATCTTTAGTTTACTAACCTTCCTCTCGCTAACAATCTTGCCTTCCATTCTTTCCCTCCTCCCCATCGTTATCTCTATCTCCTTCCCATCACTCATTCTAACCCATTCTCATCCTCATTCTACCTCCTTCCCACAGCATTCAGTCCAGGTAAGATGTCAGTAAAAGTGTAATAAAACCGTACCATTGTTTTTTCCTATGCACTAACAGGTAGGCAGAGAGTATCAAATCTTGGTTTACTATATCAATGACAATGACACAAATGGGTCCAAAAGGGAGATTGAGATCAGAAGGGGAAGGGGAAATAGTTTCATTAGAAAGATTAGTTTAAATAATACTACAAACCTACTTCATGTTAAGTACAAATGTATACCAACAGTTAAGGCGATGCCCCTTAAAGCTGACTGGATCGAGATTGCAGTGTGCCCTTGCCATCACAATTATGTGAGTGCATTGTACGGAAGTATGCTTCAATGTCTTGCTGATGGAGATTTGAAGCGTGCCTTCAGTGTCATGATCATGTGCGAGACACCTACTAGCAGCCTAAATTATTATTCCAAATCTAAAGTAATGAGCTCAACTTGATTTCTAGAGGACATGTAAATATAAAACTTGATACCTAAAGAAATTAGGCTGTGTCCCAGACTGACGTACAGACTTTTTATCCCTGCATTCATGTCCAGTACACGTATAGAAACCACATTGCAGGCCATGACGAGATAATCATCTCTGCCTTGACTCTTTACCCTTAGCCTACTGCATCGATATCTGTTGTTCATGGTGGGGTGTCTCATGTTACTTAGTCAGTGTTTTATCAAAGGATTTCTTTGACTAATTACATGTACCACAGTTCGAACCAAGATTGAATTTTCTGTGGTCAACAAGTGAAGCTGAGTCAGGAAATTGGACCATTTGAATGATTTGGTAGGAGGGCAAAAGAATCAGACTGCACTTGAGTGAAACATAGTGGGTTCTAGCGAACAAGATTATATCCACAAAGGCCCACTTAACAGGAGGTGTTTGCTATTATACCATTTACTTTTAAATTATGCATCTTTATTCCTTCATCTACATTTTATATTTTCCATACTCTCTATTAATCATCTATTCATACTCCCCATCCCTACTCTCACACACAAACATGCCTTCGATCTCACATTTTATAATACCTACTATTACTATTGGTTGATTCCATTCTGTCAAATGCAAGTAATTTTGTTTTTAAACTAATCTAGCCTAATATAATGTAAAGGGACCCCTCTCTCTCGCCCTCATACACAGACAACACAAAACAAATAAATAAATAATAACCAGACAGTGATAATTTAGTCTTAACACTATCCGCTTTGACAACGGTGGCTGTTAGAAAAGTGTGAGTTCTTTGGGTCTCGGAAATTGCGATTATTGTTGCTTTCAGTGTTTGCAAGTTTCCAAAATGCAACATGAGTTAGCATATAGAACTGGAGTACAGGCAAATTGCCTATATACGTTGGTACGGGACATGAGTATAGACCTGATGACTATACACATGTTCAGGACCGACGAAGTCACTTCGAAGAAATTATATACTATTGTATCAGTACAAGATCAGTCATTAGCTAGATTTAACGTCTTTTTTGGGTATGACACAGCATGGAATTTTCACAGCCTTGGTCTACAACAGCTTAAAAGATATTGATAAAACGTAATTTATAGTGTCACTTATTCAGAGAGGGACTGGATAGGGGAAGGCAGGACTCTTCTAATTTGTCATTTCATATTAAAATACAAATCATAAGACTGATAAATCCTTCTAGGTTCAGATGAAGATAATCCACATGTTATTCAATATTTTCATTCTGTCGATTTTTGAGCTGTGTTCCACGGAAATCAGCTTATCCAGAACGACTGTATATTGATATTTTCATTCTTTGTCGGTTAATTTCAGTATCTATTCCTTCAAATGCTGTATTTGGTTTGTAAAGGGGCAATGTTTCTCTTTTTGTTTCTTTACAGTTTTTCACAACCATGCCAAAGGATAGAGAGACCTCCAATCACCCATGCCATTTCCTGAGCTTGCCCTCAGCTCGGAGATTTTGGTGCCGGCATTGTATGTCTGTTTTTGAAGATGCTATCACTAGATGGCGTCACAGCCGGACTTGTCGATACGGTGTTGTCAGCAATTTCATGAGGAGACGTGAACTGGAAGCCAAAGCTCTTCAAAACACCACCAAACCAAATCCCATTGAGGCAAGATTGGAACAGAGTGTAGAAGTCCCAGTAATTTCCCCAGTTCATGAAAGCACTTCTGGTGGGGAAGGCCCGTCTGGTCAAGATAATGGACAAGAAGGCAAAGCCCCCAGTTCATTTCGATGCTTTATTTGTCAGAGCCAATTTACTACTTTGGAGGAAATGAGACACCATGTGAAATATCCATGCAACCATAAAAAGACTGCCACCGAGGAAAATCAAGCAGCCATGACAGTGTACATAGATGAATTCACAGACAGATCTCGCCCCTGGGATCCTGTTCCTCAGCCACAACAAGAAGAGGTGTACACATCAGAATTTGTACACTCTATAGAAGTTGATTCAAAAGAACATTCTGCTTTAGAAACTGACGGAAAGCAAGATGAATCCATAATAGCGACACCTTCAATGAAAAATCAGGACAATATCACACCAACAAATATTTATGTCAATGAACAAGGTGAAACTGTCATTGAAGTGGAGAATTTAGATTTGAATTCAGAAGGTGGGGAATTGTCTTTAGCTCATCTTCTTGCCCAGTTATCTCAACAAGGCATTGTGTTTGACAAATCAAAAACCGGTCATATGCAACAACGGCAGGAAATGACTGTTTCTGACCCGTCTTCTGGAAAGGTTTATACAACAGCACCAACCCTGAACTATCCATCCACTACAAGGGTCAAATGTGAAGATGATGATGGGCAGCCCACGGCTGAGGATGCTGCTAACACCCTTGCTCAGCTAGCAGGATTTAGAGGATTTAGAAATAGTCAGGAATTGTATGATGGAACACAGATAATTGCAAATGAACCAAAGACTGACCAGCATATTATTGGAGCAGCTCAAGGATATGAGTACAACTCGTCTCTTCCCATAGTCAGTGCTTCTGAAAATCAAGTGAGCATAAATGTTGAAAGCAGTCAGCCTGAATTAAAAGTGAACTATGAGTATGACTATTATCCCTCCACCCAATCACAGTCAACTAGTACAGAGCAACATATGACCCTGCAACCTATTGTTCAATCAGGAACTCAGGGATACAATGGAGTCAAGATGGAAGAAGAAATTGTGCAACATCTTCCAGTTCACATCTATGAAGACAGAACATCATCTCAAGGAATGACATATATCACCCAAGGAAGCCAAGCTCATGATACTTCTTCCATGCAAACTCTTGAAACAGAAGCCATCGATGTTAATGGACAAAGAGTTATCATTGATAATGGAACAGGTCCTGTTATTATTCAACAATATGGGGTAGGCAACAGTGACTCTACATCTGAACATTTTGTGGAGTTTCCAGTTCAGATACCAGCTGTGACCACTGAAGCGCAAACATCCAACTCATCCCAAGAGCTTTTCCACCAAGAACAGCATTCGGGTCAGCCATTACACAGTATTGGACCCTCTGAAGAAATTTTGTGCACTGCTGAGAGAAATATCAGTGAGGGAGCCGGTCTGAGTATAAACAACACCCAAATCATTAGTCAGCCAGTCGAAAACACTTCTCCTGACAGCATGGAAACCCCCGATCCTAGTGAGCAGATAGAGAAAATCCCTGAATTCACATCAACTGATGATAAGGAATCTGAAAATAATAGTGAGGAATTCACTATACAGACTGTTTCTTTGCAGGAAATAGTTGAAGCCGAAACCTCCAACTCTATTACATTTGTAGACAAAAGTAGAGTTTTATCAGTTGAAAATAGTTCCCCTAATTCTCAGGTTGTTCATTCTTTACAGGACAGCCATTTGCCTGAGGTGGCATTAGATAATATAGCAACTACTCTGTCAATAATTCAAGAGGTGGATGCACCGGCGGGTCTTGATAGCAATGCCCAGTCTAACCTTGCCTTACCCAGTAAGTTTGTCATCAGTGAGGGCCAGACCTCCTTTGATCAAAGCTCTAGCTCGGCTTCTAATAGACAGGCTATGCCTATTTTTGTTGTCTCTTCCTCTGGCTTACAGTTGGTCACCACAGATCAGAAAAATGTTGTGGCTGAAGCACAAACAGGTAAGTCTTTTTAGTGTTCTGGTATGGTAATCATAAATCATTTAATAAAAGTCATTCCTAAGAGAGTTGTTTTGGGTGATTTTAACCCACTGGCTATCACATTTTTTCAAGAAATGAGTCCAGAAAACCACCAAAATCATACATGCTTTAAAAAATCATAATTTACAGAGTGTTTGTGCTGCAACATAGGAATGTCATAGTCTTTTCTGTTGCGGAATCTAGATCTAGATTCATACGCAATAGTAGCATTTTTGTAGCTTACTTAGCACTAAGTTTCTCCTGTTGTCATGACACATCGGGCTGTCCACTTCCTACAGTGAAGTCTGTAACCAGCCAGTTCTGCCCTCTGCTGTGACAGCCCTCCATATTTAAGATCTTTCTCAATGGTTGTTCTCCAGGACATCCTTGGTCACCCTCTTTCTCTTCTTCCTTCAGAAAATATCAGGACTTTCTTTGGTGTTTTCGTGGCCTCCTTTCTCATGATGTGGCAAAACGACGGAAAAATAAAATTAAATAAACAGCTGTGACACAAGGAAAACAGATGATCCTATTCATGGCTGTATTTGATATGAACATAAACGTGTGGTGATGTGATAGTACAACTTCTCATTTATGCATTGTTGTAGAAACTGTGCCAATTTTCTCATGCCATGTTTATTGTACTTGTTTTTATAATGTTGCGCATTACAGGAAAGAAGAACTTAAAAGAAAAGGCTACCTCCTCTATGTCTAGGTCATGAAAGAAGAGTTTTACATGAGAAGAGATTTCTTTTAATGTTTGGTCAGTGCTTCACACTTGCCTCTATGGCAAGTGGAAAACAGGACTTTTATCCAGATTGGCATGTTAGCTGGCTTGTGTCACAAGTTCAATGATAGTAGTGGTAGGCTGAATTGGCACAAGTCAGGAAACAAGCAATTTTTATCATGATCTTGGCATTGAGCAATGCACTTTACCCATTAACCTAACTCCACTCGGGTGTGTGAGAGTACTTGTGTATCACACGACTTTGACCTTGTCTGAAAAGTGTATTCAAACTCAACAGACTGTATTTTTGTGAGAAGGGTTTTCAGATTGCTATTGACCAGATAAATAACATGTCATTGTAAAGCTCTGTGTGGATGGTTACAACGTTTTATACCAGAGTTGCCTGAGTTTCATCTTTGCATACATCAGATATGTCTTCTTTACTCATGAAAACATGATCCATGGATATATCACATGCATTTTTCTCACTTATTTCACAGATGAGATAAAAATCTGTTTCTTACACAATCATGATGGTACTAAGAGTAATATTACCATCCTTGATATGAAAAATTTGATCATTTTGTACTTGTCTTTTTATTGATTAAACAGCACGGGTTTATGGTAAGATATTCTTAATGGAAATTATGCCTTGTTTCTCTGTTGTGTCATGATATTTATGCAAAATGTCCTCTTCTTACAATTTACCTTATGGTATAACATATTACAGTAGTCGCTGCCTAAATATTACCCCTCTAAAAGCCTGTTTTAACAAAAGTATGAAATACACATTTAGATCACAGAAATATTTCCTTCTTAAAATCATTTATGTCACACCATCAATGACGGCCAAACCATACTCATCAACAATTTCGATGGATGTGTATCACACAAAGTAAAAGCACCTTTCATAATTCTTTCCAGTGAAAGGTGAATTTCACATCCTTCTATCACACAGCCTATGTTCTGCAATAGATAGGAGGCAACGATAATTGAGCAATCATCCTTACTCTTCCCACATCCCTGTCCTCATTGTAGGTTTGATGAAATTATCAGTCGTTTTTAAATGACTGGACATGCAGAGGTCTGAATCCTTTTAATGCTCCCCCGTAGTTTGCATGGGCTGAATGCTTAATGCCTTCAGGTTTCCGAGGCAAGTGATGGTTAACTGGTCCTCGCTTCTTCTCTAACAGTGAAAAAACATGATCTAGGCCTGCCTATTTCTTGCATTAGTTTAACAAAAGGTTGAAGAGTTTCCTGTGCCAACAACACACTTTGGTTATATATGCTCTTTGTGGGGATTGATCAAAAATGTGGAGGGGATAGAAAGAAGAGTAACAAATCATCTGATTCCAAAAAGGTAATCTGCAATTAAAAACTTCATCAAGCCATTACATTTGTGTTCTTAACCCCTGGTTTCACCTTAGTTCCTATTTTCTGTGCTTCTCAGCTACCAATTATTGCAGCAATCACCATTTTAGTGCCTACATCTTCTAATGCTATAACACAATTTTTCACGTGAGGCACATTTAACTTTTAATGCTAAGATTATGCACCTTATATGTTCATTTTACTTGGGTTTTTTTTTTATAAGCCCTTTTTTTTTGTCTGTGTGAAACGTCCAGATTTATGAGACTGCGCAAAGAGCTCCAGTCAAGAGATAAAGGATCCTGCCACACACTTCATGTCCCTTCCTGCTCATGTTTGAAGACTGGTTGATGAAAGCTTAATGTCTCTCTTCATGACGGCCTGCCATCACAACCATGACCAAGCCAACAGAATACGGACACCCAGCCCAGTGCATATGAAGTTGAATCATTTACATTGTATGATCAGTGAACATTTTGGTGGGAAGTCAAGGAAAGAGGAAAGAAATTGGACACTGTTTGTTTCACAAGTGAACCCAGCAAGGGGTTACTTTTTTCATTTATTTCCATGACTAAGTGTGAATTTTCCATCTTTGTTTTAGTAAAATTCAATCACATACGCTTTCTAATTAGGTGAATTATTCTATAAAAGCTCTTTGTTTTGGAGGTCTCTTTTGTTAACCACTGAGCCACTGATGCCAACGTACATAAATGTATTAATTGCCAGGGTCTCTTTCTAAATGCACTGTCATGAATTCATGACCTTTGCATGTGCTACAAGGAGTATCTTAGAGTGTCATGAAAAAGCCACATTTATCTTCTATGTAAAGATTGGTCCAAAAATTTTCTGCTTGAATTTGATGTGCAGCATCCAATAAAACATATATTGGTACCAAAAGGTGAAATTTGGATTGTTTGGAGTTATACGCTAATAGAATTATATTAATGATATTTTAAATGTGTACATCTTTGCCACCGACTAGAAGTGACTATGCTTCCAGCGATGATGTTTACAGTAATTCGAGGGCAGATGGAAATTGCAAAGGAAGTGAAAAGAAAAGGAGAGCACGTTGTTTGATTTCTCAGATTCAGGCCTTTAAAGGAGTTGGTTCCATTCATCAGTGGATTATCGTTATTCTCAATATATGTCCTTGTTCTTGTATTTCTGTCAAAAAGACAAATATCATATCTCCCTCTATATAATATTCTTGTGATTATAATTATACAAATTTGACCAGATAGATATCAGAAATTGAGTTTATTTGTATCATTCATTACCGCTATCATTCATTAGCGCACCATGCTTGTAGAGTTTTTAATAAGTTTCTTAAAACTGACTCTGAAAGATGAGAGATCAGCTAACGTAAAAACATGTTTGGCTTGACTTGGTTTGATGTATATTTGGATTGGAGAAACACAGATGAGAAAGATGTAGAGTGAACTCCCCTGATAAGCACAGTGTTTGGAAGGAGACTGCAGTGTTCTTATTGCCAATGTATGCTTGATGTCCAAATGCCCAAAGTAACGTGAATTGCTTCCCTTACATGAATTTAGGGCGTTCTTCCCTAGATTTTACCAAATACAGTCATCATGACCTAGCATCATGGCGTCAGTTCCACTGTGTTATCATGATGTTAACCATTGTGTGATGCTCTCTGTTTGGCAAGGCGAACCAGTGTAACAGGTCTTTTTTGTGTACACTGCATTTATCTTGCAATGTATTTTGTATACATTTACTTCCTCTTATCAGATCATGGAGTCGTGTGGAATCGTTTGCTTTCTTTTTTTCACTTGTTTATTTTTTTAAAAAAATAATACAGGGGTTTTGGGCTGGCACTTAGTTGACTATTACGTCCCCAATCCCGCTCCCACCTGTCTCCCCAGACTGGAACGTGTTCACCTCACATAAGAATTGGCTCATTAGAGTGCTGTTTCCAATCCAGTCTCATCTTTCCTAACCACCAGTTGCATAAGATGAGACAAGGCTCACAGGTTCTGGTCAGATTCATTGTTCCTTGGTTTTCAAGATGTGTGGTTTCTCCTCTTTTTCTTTCTAAAGTCAATTGTCATCTATGGTTTTTGAGGTGTTTAGACGGATATTGTTGTCAGCATTCCATTGAATTAGGCGGTCCACTTCCCGTCGGTAGTTTGTTTCGTCTTTGTGGCTTATGCTATTTACTATTTGTGCTGACTCTGAGAGAGACGTACAATCATTGGTGTACAGCGAAAGAAGTGATGACAAAACACAGCCTCTTTTGTGTCCTCAGGGGGTGGAGAGTTCTGCTGGAAGAGGGCAGTAGGCATTATTCAGTGGCTATCCTCCATTTGTGGGCATTGCATGACTTAAAAATGCAATCAGAGTCGGGATTACTTGCTATTATCCAGATAAACCAAGCAGTTTGTGCGGAAAGGACTGTAGAAAATCCTGGTCAGTTATTGCATGCACAGTTTAGGGCTTGTTGGCCATTGTTAATACGTTATGTTTTTAGAGAAATATTTTTTTTGTCTATCAATCATCTCTCCATATGGCTTTTAGTTATTAAATAATATTATGTATGATTTTTTTTTTATGCCGGTTTCTCTTTTTAGCAAGTCTTGTCCATATCTAAAAATGATTTCCACTACTTCTGTTTTCTCTCTTACATTTAAAATAGCCTTTCGTCTTACTCTTTCCATGGTTGCTGAGATGCTTTCGTAGACAAAAGGAGCATATACATTGCTTTAAATACTGAATGGTAGAAGACTTGTTGCAAAAAAAAAAAGGGGAAGGGGAGGGGGAGTGAAGAGAGAAGAAATTTTATTACTGAATGTTATCAATCATATAAAGGAAAGAGAAGGAATCATATTGCCTTAAAGGGCCTGTCATATGTAAGTTAATGCTATGGTTTACGTTTCACTTGCCATTTAACAGATCTTTTAACATATTTTTCTCATCTAAAGCTTTCTTTTCTCTTTTTTCATAATTTATTTTTAGCATAGATGTAGTCAACGTTCATTAATTGTCACTATTACATTGCAGATCTACACAAGACGAAAACCATCTTGAGCTTGCTTGCTTTTATATCTAAGAAATATATCACTTGAAACGAGACAGATATTCTAGACCTAGGCTACCTATCCCGGTGACAGATTTAGTTTTAGTGCTTTATTCATGTTTGCTGATACATGTATTTCCAACATCATTTGTCAAAGGCTGATTTTCAGCGTGCAAGTGATTGCCCTGATCATTCTGCAAAATGCGTACAAGTTCAAATAGCCCACACTGATTACAGGCCAGCATTAAAATTTATTTGGAAATATTTTACGTGGTTATCTTTATCACTTACAATTGCAGTTGACAAAGACTTTATTTTTTTTCTTTTGAGTGGACTGTATGGTCATATGATTGTTACGATCTGATTTGTAAGATGGTTCCTTTTTCGATCCTACTGTCCTTTGCCAGATAACTCCCATGAAATTGGATGTTTTCAATGTGTCTGATCTTCCCTCCACAATAAGTGAGGATTTGCAGGTATGCCCTATGTTCAAGTCATAAAAAAGACTTTTTCAATAACATAGGGAATGTTTTTGATACAGTTTCTCCTTAGAATCTCAATGCTTTTGTCATACTTAAAATGCTTTTTTTTTTTTCTATTAAGAGATTCTGATACATTTCATGCCTTAAAAAAAAAAAGTCCTTTATTTGAATTTAGAAAATACATTATTAATTTTAATTTTATAAAATCCATAATGTGTTTTGAAAACATTTCAATCATGTAAATTATGAAAACACTTATCTTTAAATTTCAAATATCTCTTTTGAATATTGGAATGTGCATTTATGTGAATGAATCTCAAAATATCTGTTAACTGGAATTTTGAAATGCCCACTTTGCGTTTTGAAATATTTCGTGGAATTATGGTTCAGTGTTACTTACAACAAATGCCCATCACTTGCAATGTAATGGTTGTCTCTTTCTTCCATGTTTGAAAGTGCTTGTCAAAAATATAATTGCCGACCTCATTCTATAAACTCTGGTCCTTTCAACTTTCACTTTTTGACACCAAAATAATTCTTAGAGGATCCCAAATTTCCCTTTTCTGGTGTGAATTTGGGTGAATAGAAATGCCTTATTTTGTGATGTAAGGGGGCCTACCATAGTCTAAACATTAAAAATAA
>JAOWAY010455336.1:0-13116 GCA_028565895.1 Goniobranchus geometricus | reverse complement strand
TTGGAAAAACAAAATGGCTTACCGTTAGTATGACAAAAGAAAATGGCGGATTTTCGGAAACCGAGCGTTGACAGGACATACCGAAGGGGCGATTTGTACTCTCAACATGAGTATTTCTCTGAAAAGATTTTATTCAAAGAATAATCATTCAGGTTGACACAGGTACCTGTATAGAAGAGGCAAAAGGAAAGAATGACTAGTAACATGTAACCAAAACTCAAGATTGTCTACAGAGGGAGAGAAAGAAAAGAGGGGAAAAGAGAAAAGGGGAGAGAGAGAGAGAGAATAAAAGAGAAAACAGAAAGAGACAGAGGGAAAGATAAAGACAGAGAGAGCTATTTTTTGAAATAGAGATTTATCTTTATCGAAGTTAAGTAGAATCTATGTTGATTTAAACTTTCAACCATGTATCTTTCAAGTCTTTAATTAAAGTCATTTCCAAATCGGCATCATGGCTGGGCGCCTTATGAATGCGTTGGAAAAACAAAATGGCTTACCGTTAGTATGACAAAAGAAAATGGCGGATTTTCGGAAACCGAGCGTTGACAGGACGTACCGAAGGGGCGATTTGTACTTCTGTATGATATTTATTCTTTGGGGTAACCTGCCTGACGCAATGTTTCTGTCGATTTTCATGTCTAGTGCAGCGGCCGGAGGAGGGTTAAGGGGGGTTCCCCCCTGACAATAGGAGGCACAGTAATCTAAACGTCATCTGTAGTGTAAACAAACCCATTATCGACATGCACATCACAGGAGCTGAGCGGAAATGACCCAGAAGGATGACAACATGAGGCCTATGAAAATCGGAAAATGTACTAAAACACGGCACTTATTATGTGATGTTGCGTCATTGCTAGCATGAAAACTTTTAATTTGCGACGATTTTCAGTGCCAAATTCGTGTTCAGGGCACTCGAAAATCATGGTAAGACACTGAGAAATAGCTATACTAGAGTGTGGAGGTACAGTAAATTTTTACCAACGTTTTGTAGATGCCGGTGACATGATGCGTAAAGACATCGATCATGTCACCCTGTTTCCTTTTGTGCGCCAAACTTGGGAGTTTAAGCCTGGACAATCGCTCTGGGTAAGATAGGTCTTGCAGAGACGACAAAGTTTTGTCGCCCATCTCTGAACGTTTTCTTCTTCCTAGCAGGGTGTCTTAAGCTGAGATTGCCATGCTGTATGGCCATATTCCAGTACTTGACGAACAAACTCCTTAACAAGTATGTGCTGACTTGGAAAAGTCCAACGTCTGACGAATGATACAGATGATCTTACTAGCTTTTGCAGTTCATACCACTATGTGTTTTTTAAATACAAATTACTACCCCTAGGCCTTTTTCGAACTCACTTTCAGTTTTAAACACAATGTCTGTTTCTTCACCATGTTAATTCATGCCGGACTTCTCGAAGATATCTTCAGACTTCTTTTGACCAAGCTTAAGGGTATAGCATTTCTTGGGGTGGAATTTTAGTTGCCACTTCATGGACCCCTTCTGTAAACTAGTAAGGCCGTTCTGCAAAGTTTGCATTGCTCCAGCTAGGTCACTGCAGGTAAAGACTTTTGATATCGTCAGCGAATAAGCGCAATTGATTTGTTACAACACTGAGGCAGTCATTTATGTAAAGAATGAAAAAATAAAGGACCTAGCATGCTGCCCTATGGCATACCATTTGTGACAGGAACTTCTGTGGATTCAGCAGAGTTAGCAAAAACTGTCTGTGTTCTACTGCTGACGAAATCTTTGTTACATGCAAGAATGGCTCCACTAGTACCATGTGCTTCAACTTTAGCAAGGAGACGTTGATGTGGAACACTGTCAAAGGCTTTTCGGAAGTCCATATAGATAAAAGCCACTGGCCCCCTATATAGATCTATTAATTTGCAATTTCTTGATATAGGCCTAATTAGGCTATAGGCGTATTTCTTTCACATTCATGAAAATCATCAACACATGCGTTCAATCTTGCAATTATTTATTTGCATTATATTTGTTTCGCATTCACACAAGAATAACTTAACTCATTGCGTCTTATCTTATTTTACCCACATTCACGCCCGTTGTGTCATTACACAGAAAGAAATTTCGTTGATAAAGAGCAATTATGTAAAAAAAATTTCAAACCTAAAAAAAGACAACAAAAACTTGAGGGAAAAAAAATTAATATTTCGGTATTTTTAATGTACGCACACGATCAATGGACATATAAACAACAGACAACATGATTTTTTAGGATTATCCTTTTTTTCTTCTCAAGTCTCTTGTGCGCAATCTAGATCTAGACCAACATTATTTTGTGATATGTGGTGTCTACAGGCAAGTTTTACTTGCATTTTGTTTGAAAATGTGCATTTAAAAATCCTGATTAGTCCCCCCCCAGCATCTACTATTGTCAAGGGCTAAGCCTACTGGAAGCAGACAGTCAGCCTCTCTTTTTCTCTCTCTGTCTGTCTGTCTGTCTCTGTCTCTTTCTCTCTCTCTCTTCTCTCTCTTTTATTCGCTCACTCTCTCCCCATCCTTTCCCTCCCGCTCTCTTTCTCTCTTTCACTCACTTTCTCCCTCCTGTCACGCTGTCACTCACTCACTCACTCTTTCTCTTCCCCTCTCTCTCTCATTCACTTACTGTCTCTCTCTCTCTCCCTCTCTTTGTCTGTCTTTTCTCATCTTTCCAGGTAACTTAGTGTGCCCTTTCCTTTCATTGAAACTAAGCATCTTAGTCAAGAAATTATCTAAATAAAACAATTTTTCCTAGTTTTACTAGTGAGCAGCGGTACATGGAGGCAATGGAACAGACTGCCAGTTTTAACACAAGAATGGCCCTTGAGAGGAAGATGAGACTTCCATTTCTTGATTCTCAAACAGGGGTCGCTCAACGTCACACCCAACTATTTCATCCATATCGACATAGACAACCAGGTGAAAGGAAATGCATTTTTAAAATTTGTCAGTGGATATCAGTACACTTATTGTGGTATTGCTTGATATAAGGGTTTTTTGATTGTTGTATAAGTTTGTTTATCCCGAGAAAACAAAGTTTCTCACATATATATATATAACATGTGTATGCCAGTATATAGATTAAATTAACAAATTTTTCAATTTTGCCCCATCTTCTTACAAATTTTCCATAAGTATCAATGATAAGGTCTTTTCTGAGATTTACCTAAAATAGTTTTCATAACTGTTTATACAAGAATTTTGTTTATAGTTCCAATTTTTTATATTTTTTTTTAGAAATGCAAGCATCTTATGTAGGAGTCCCTATAGTTGCTACTATAATTAATGATTGTTTTATGATTCTTCTTCTACTTCTATCTGACCTTGACACATACATCTTTGCAACAAAGGCAGCTGCTTTATTTCCTTAAATTGCTGATGATGGTATCTGCAGCTCCTTTTAGATGATGGAAACAGCTTGTAGTGATGTATTGCATCAGCAAGATTACACCATCCAGCCTGATTTACAGTATTTTCTGAGGAAACGCACACACAAACAACTCATTTATAATGTTGACGTAAGTCTGGTTAATGTCATCCTTGCTTGCCTTGTGAATAAAAGAATATGGATAATAAATGCATCCTTTCTGTCTCTTCCCAGGGAAAGTGAGTGGTCAGCTTTTTAGCTACCCAGCAAAAAGATGGAAGAAGAAGAAAAGGACATTTTTTCCAGGGGAACTAAAGGGTCACAGAGGAGGAGATCTTGAAACTGGAGAAGCAGGTACCTTATTGAAGTAATGCAAGAGCATTGCCACTGCTTTTTGAATCGAAGAGATCTGGGCTAATTGAGGAATGCATATAACATTAGGCTTATTATGTACTCATGGCCAGTATCAAAAAGATTAAGACTTTACTTTTCCAAAAGTGCTTTATCGTTTTTGATTTTCTGAAAGTTTTTAAAAATGATATATGACAAAATTCAAGGTGATCCATGTTTTGGTAGCACACTCTACAAACCTGCCAGGTCCCTCGATTTGGCCGGGATAATCCCAGGATTTTGATGCAATCACGGTCACCCGGGAAGTGCAGTTGAATTCCTGTTTTTTTCAATACCAGGCGGTCAGAGTAGGGAAAATGAAATATGTGGTAATGATAACGGTATGCAATCTTTCTTTTGATCAGGAGTATTTAAATTGACACTTTTCTCCCGGCTATGTAATATAAACCATCAATGGTTCTCAAAGACAATCTAACAAAAACCATCGGCATGGGTGCAGATTTGCTGGATTGCGGACATGTCGGTCAATTCAAGGGGCAACCTTTGCTTCATCGGCCTATTGCTGGTCTGTGCTTACAATTGCTGACCTACTTAAGGAAACAGGGTGATATGGCATTAACGCATTTAGGTTTGTGTCTTTTAGTAGTCCTTGGTTTGTGCATTTATGTGATAGACGAGTAAAAGACAAATGAGGTTCCTGTTCATGTGAGCATCTCTTGGTGTAGGTTTTGTGTACGCTGGTTTGTGTGTGTGTGAGAGAGAGAAAGAGAGAGAGTGCATTATGCTTAGCAGGCTATTTGATAAGACGATATTGTAGGATGGTGAAATGCAGGCCTTACTGCACTTAATATTGTAAGGGCCCACATTTTAGATGTAATAGTAGTGTTGTAGCACGCACCTTGCATTGTTGCTGTAGGCAGAATGCTCATAGGAACAGGTCCATGTTATGTGCTTACTTATGTGTGTTTGAGAGAGAGAGAGAGAGAGAGATGGAGATTGCATGTGAGTAAAATGTTGTGAAGATGATGGAGATTTTGTGTCTTTATGTGCGAGCCCATTGGAAGTAAAATAACAGTAACAATGCCAATACCAACATTGTAAATTATGGAATTTGACAATTGGACGCATGTGTTGTGTACATTTAAATAATGTATATGCCTGTGAGACAGTATGTGTGTTTTTGAGAGTGACAGAGAGAGAGAGAGAGATTGTGTGAAATGTTGTGAAGATGATCAAGATTTCGTGTCTTTATGTGCGAGCTACGATTTGATAGATATTGTGTGTGTGGTGATGATAGTGATTGTATATACGAGTCTTGAGGGTGATAAAGATTAGTACGAGTGTTACAAATAGCGTAGTCTCCAGTATGAGGGAGTTATTAAGGGTATTAGTGATCATGTGTGTCATATGACTTGTGATGATAGGCAATGTGAATGTATGTGTTGTTTGTGTATGAGGGAGGTTGATATAGAATGTATGTGTGTATAAGGGAGCAGGTTGAGAGATTCTGTGTTAATGAATGAGAGAGTGAAAGTGAAAGAGATTATGTGTGATTGCATAAGTATTAGAGGATGAATAAGCAAGTCACGTGATATAGATTAAGTGTGTATTGTGTATGATTGAGAAAATGGGGTGACAGAGACTATGCCTATGAGTCGGGTTGGTAGAGATTGTGTGAGTATATATATATAGGAATGAGAAAGTGACTACAATAGGCATTGTGTATATTAGTGAGTGAGAGTAAGAAGGATTGTGTGTATTAATGAGTGAATGGGAATGAAGTGGATTATGTATATGGATATATATGAACAGACTTGCCAGCCTGTAAGCAAAAGCACAGAAAATACGCAAATAGGCATCATAGGGAGGTAAAATGCACCATCTGAAACCACTTCCAGAGTTCAGTTAAATATTTTCACATGAAATTTTGCAACCAAAGTTGCGAGTGTTTGTTTTGCATTATACTAAAATAATGTGTTTTTTATTTTACTCAATGTAATTTCATGATATTTCTTTAGCTTCCATGTTCCATTTGTCAGCCGGTATGTTATTGTCATTATAAGACTTCAGAAACCTCACCCATTTTATTTGCTTTGCTGTGGACACAAATATGGAAAACAAACCATTTCTTGGTTATAAAAGACTTTAACGGGGATCAAGACTTGTGGGTTCAAGCCCCACTTCAACACAGTGTTTTTTTCCCTGGGCAAGGAAATTTGCCCCCATTGCCCTGGTGGTGTTGCTCTGCGGCTTGACGCTAGCTTTCCTCTCAGTCTTCCTTTGAGAGAAACCAAACGAAAAATTGCCTTATGGGACATAAAGGCTTTGGTTATTTTATTTATTTATTTATTTTATGATATAAATATATTGAATGTAAATTTTCATATTTTCTTTCCAAACCTTTCATTCAGACATGCATCAGATAAGTGCCGTTGAAAACCCTGCTCATAGAATTGATGAACACGATTTTGATCACCTTGAAGGCGCAGATGTTTGGTATGATGAATTGGATGAGCTTGGTGAACCCCCTGATGATGGTGCTATCGTTGATGACCAATCTGATATAAGTGATTATGAAGATTCATTAAGGGGACGTAAACGCAGGAAAGTAAGTTTCACATCCTATATCTGACATAAGCTAACAAGCGATTGTTCATGAGCATATATTTAAGTTACCAAAATATGTGACCTAGAAATTGCGTATCAGAACATATGTATTCCCTTCTGCCCTCAATGTGTGTGAAGCCTGGTCTTTAATCAAAATGACATCAACAAAATACATGTCTTTGAAATGTCATGCTATGTTACAGGACTATCGTAAACATCACATGGAAATAAAAAATAAAAAAATGAAGAAATGAGGAGGAGACTTGACATAGAAAATAACTTTT
Organism: Goniobranchus geometricus; assembly: GCA_028565895.1. Lineage (NCBI taxonomy): Eukaryota > Metazoa > Mollusca > Gastropoda > Nudibranchia > Chromodorididae > Goniobranchus > Goniobranchus geometricus. The sequence continues at coordinate 6,506 of JAOWAY010455336.1, read as the reverse complement.
TGATGAAACACCAAAAAGCAAAAATTAAGCTATTTTGGCAACATCAAATGACATACCTGTTCAGAAAAAATCATGATGGAAGGGAACAAGGGGACGACAGTGAAAGGGTGACATAGAAAGTTAGTTTGCTATGAGCATTGCTAAGGCTGGAAGGCCCGCTTTGAACTGGACTTCCTACTGACAGTGTGTCTGGGCGGCTACTCTCCTGGGGTTAACATTCTCAGGAGCTTGCCAGAGCAGTAAGGTAAGTTATGGTAGTTGAATAAGTGAATAATCAGTGCTGATAATCCTTTGTGGATCCAAAAGGATCAGTGATTTTCCGCGGAAGATTCCACGAATCACAAACTTGGCGGATCAGCGAGGATTACGAAAAGTCTGCAGAGTCGTAGAATGGTTGAAAAAGGAGGAAAACAGTTACAGATCCGGCCGGCCGGAACTGCATTTCCTGCCATCCGTTCCCAATCCTACTGATGGAAGGAAGGATGAACTCGACTCTGAATTGTCGATACCAATTTAAAATATTTTCTAGTGTAAATAATTGGATATTTCTAGGGATCGTATTTCCAATCCAAGCTTTTGTACTCAATTTGAAAGTGTGGAAGCGAGGTTTAGGCCTGTTGGGACTGTATTCAATATTCATTCTTTCACTTTTGCTCACAGTGCTCATTGTCTTTGTAAATTCATCATACAAGAAAAATTTCTTTGTCTTTTTGTGCTCTTTGTCCATACTTTCTTATCCATAAGACATACATGGCTAATAGCAAAGCTGCAATGAGAGTCCAATCAATTCTGTAGCAGATTAAGTTGAAATTCAAATCAATGACAAAAGATGGGAAGATGAGAAAAGAACAGGATAGTGGAGAGGCTCCTCACTCATAACATTAAGGCCCAACTTATTCTTAACTTTTATGTGGCTGCCCTTCCGATGCTCAAGGAATATGTCAGCAAGTTCCAGTGCCAGGAGCCAATGATTCACAAATTGCATGACTGGCAGATAGAGACAACAAAGAAATATCTCGCTTCATTCATCAAGGCAGAGTAATTAGTCTAACACCTAAACATCTGTCCACTTTTGGTGTTGGAAATGTGGATAATAACTTTCCTCTGCATATGTTCATAGGCAAAAAGACCTCCAGACTGCTGTCAGCATTACATCCAGGGGCTCCTTGTCACGCTGTAGTTGGGCATTATCAGCACTGAATAATAAACAAAAATCTTATATATGAGATGTGTTTAGCTGTTTATGTAGTATATGTTTGGCTTGTGTTAATCTTTTTTAAGACAATTTAGACATGATTTCCTCTGAAATGGCTGCTGCTGCTGAGTCCCAGCCCTACTCATGCTGTGAAATGAAGTATTTCCTTATTTTCATCTAACATCTTTCAGTCTAGTTTTTTTTCAATCAAAGCTATGGCGTATTGATTAGACACATGAAATGTAGTAAGTAGATGTTTGGTGGTTGTGTTGCAGTTATGGTTTCAATTTTTAGGGTAATACCAAGGGGAGGAAGAAGAAGCATGATGATCACAGCAAGGAACTACTCAGTCCCGAAGACAGAGAAAAACCTTACTCTTGTGAAGGTTGGTAATATTGATTGTTTTGAAAACAGTTCTTGATATCCAATTTTTTCTATTTGAAACAAAAAAGGGAATTTGTTATTTTTGTACAGTAATGCGTTTTTTAATTCATGATAAAGTGATCAGCAGAGCATTGCATTTTCACTTCACTGACTACGCAGCTTTCTTCTTTTTTTTGGCTATTTTATTTTTCCAATGAATTTCTCTCCCTTCGATAATGATGTTAAATACATAAAAAATGTGTCATTATTTGCAAATTTTGAATATTTATCTGCATTGAATTAGTTGGCACATGTGCACAATTGAATAGTGAGAATAAACGTCGTCATGACTAAACCATCTTTAGAAATACAGTGGGACCTCTGTCATTGGGACCTCAAGGGATCGGGACATCGAGACGAAATTCCAGGTAATGGAATTTTTTCTATGTAACTTATATCCCTAATCGTTACAACATCCCTTCAAATCAGGACAATTCAAGTATGATTTTTCACATTTTCGCCACACAGTCTCACATTACACATACTTAAGACGGAGTCTTATTGTAAGTCAACGAAAGGAATAAAGAAAGTTGGTCTGACACTGACAAATCAAGGTGTTCAACATGATAATGGTCACTTCTTTCATGAAGCAATGGGATGAATTAAGAAAATAAGATCCACGAAGATTTCATCAAGTGGGCAATAAAGCTGCTTGATGAAGACTATTGCAATCTCTGCCAAAGTCAGTGATTGACAGGCTGGTTTCAGTCAATCCGTCACCAGCATTTTTATGACCTACACCCATAAGTTTTTAAAGTAAGCTATGTGTTTGGGTCAAAAGTCAAACTGAATGTTAGGGGCGGAGCTACAGAGTTATTCAACCTCAACAACCAAATAGAGACGTATATTCATTGACTCGCTTGCAGTAATGACTCTTCTATCCATCGGTCTAAGCTTCTCTCTGGGAAATCAGGACAATTTTTCAACCTCACGATTCCCAATGGTCTCAATAACAGAGGTCCAACCGTATTACAGGTCAGTATCAGATGTAACATCATCATCCATCAGGCTGTCCTCTTTACGTTTACAATACCCCATGTGTATAAAAACTTCTTAATGCACAAACATTACTTCCAATTGGTAAAGTGCGTACAACGTGTGTGTGGTGATGAATGAATGAGAGATATATTGGAATTGTACTTGAAGTGGACAGTGTAGGCTTTCATAACCTGTGTGCTTGACTGCACCTATGACTGTTGTCTAAGGACACATAAATATATGTACATCATTACTGTATTTTCCAACTCTCAGTATGGGCCATTGCATTGCATATGTCAGCATTGGAGATACTTCATTGTTTGTGTGCATGAGTGAGAGATCATCTCCAGCAGTGACCTTGGCTGCAGTTTAGAAATGGGAGAAAGAGACTTAGAGATGAATGAGAGAAAAAATATTATATTATTACAGTCATTATCATCAGAAGCATAATCACCAGAATTTTATGAGTTAGACTTTCTTCCAAAGGATTTGATTAAAATCCAGGCAACGCATGCAGACAAAAAAACACAAAACAAAATTTTGTACAGAATGCATGGAAGGAGGTAATTAAGCCCAGGAAAGGATACATCTATAACTGTGAAAGAGGATTTGGAACTATGTCTGACAGCTTTATAATTGTGAAAAGAAACCTCTAGAACTGTTAAGATACATAGGTTAGAACTATAAAAGGAAACCTTCAGGACTGTGTCAAGATAACTCCTGACCTATTCGAGGACATTTAGAATTGTGTCATTGATATATCTAAACCTGTCAGGGTACCTCTAGAATTGTGACAGGCCATCGTTAGAATTGTGAAAGGACACCTTGAGAGCTGTCAAAGGACACATAGTTATACTTGAGCAGTCAGGTAACTTATTTTTTACCTGTAGTATGATGATTGTCTAATAGTCTTCGTAATTTGGACAAGAACAAGAAAATTATAAGAGAAATTGATACATAGACCAAACACAAAAACAGATTTGCAGGTTTTTTTAGTGGTTCTTGCAGATTTTATCCCTAGTTTTGCAGGTTTTTGTTTCCGAGGAAAATTGATTAGGTTTTTGAGTCCTTACATGCTTTCACCCATGATTGATGTGCTCATGGAATCGTCAACTCAGATGAGAGATCAGATTAGCAATGGGATATTGATTGTAAGATCTTTTCAAATTGACAAAAGACTTTAAAATGAATTACCAGATTCTGTCAATTTCAAAAATGCACCTGAGAGTGTAGGAGGTGAGGTTCTTTTTGCTCCTTTTTTATAGGGGGGGGAAAAAGATCATACATCTTATATTGTAAAGTAGTTCTCTCAAGCTACACCTTTTTTCCAAATCAGTGAGGTATGGAGTTGACAATTTGGTTGTTCATACTATCTTTGGTGATATTTCCAAAGTAATACCTGCTGCTTGCATTTATTAGGATTCTTTTGGATGATGTGAACTACCGCATTGACTATTGGAGATTTTCACATATATTCTATTTTTAAGATAATACCTTCCGAATGAATATCTGTTAGCAGTTTAATAAAAGTTTTTATATACTTATGGGTATTACACAGTGTAGCTTAGGTTTCTTCAGCAGCATTTTGCTTTAATTGCTAAGGCAAAACAAAATTTTGCATGGCAACTGATGAAACAAAATCTCTTTGCGCATACATGAAGTGTCTCTGTGCCTTTGATTATTTTATGAAACCCTTCTCTTGCTCTTCTACTTTAGCATTTGGTTTGCCTGCTTGCAGTCTTGGCTTCTTTTTATTATAAACATTTTAATATTTTTAAAAAACACCCTTCAATGTTAATGAGATTAAAAATGTAATAGAAAGGTGCAATCTGAATAGTATAACTCCATTTAGATTGCATTGTAAAAGGTAGATTTAATGTGAATAGTATTATTCCAACTAGATTCTATTAAGTTTTAGACATCTTTTTTAAATATATTTAAAGATTTCCAAAATTCTACCGTCTTCAGACGGCATATGTGACAGCGTTGGGAAGAGGGACTGAATTTTCTGAAATTTTGAAGGAAGAAAACATTGATCAGTTGCAGGCAGTAGAGTATCTCATGTGTCATCAACAGCCTTGAAATTATATTCAAACTACACTAAAGCTGGTGAAAATTGAATTGCATGTCTTGGTACTGAAAATTGCATAACTATTAGTTCAATCTGAATTAATTTACATGAAATACCTGGATATAGTACTTTTATCCAGTCACTTTTGGCCAGTTTAGCCTTAGTACAGGTCGCTCTTAAGAAATGTTTGGTAAGAAAAAAAAATCTTCATTTCTTTTATTCGCAAAAAGACAATTCAGAAGTCAATAAAAGATCCACCACAACAGTTTAAAGTACTTAGATCTTTTGCAAGCAAGTCATTCAAGTTGTACAGGTCATGTTAGAGAGCATGTTTGTGACAGGCCTAGATCTAACTTTTCGCTGACACTATCATTAAAATAAGTCAGTAAATGATGACTAACGGTAGGTTACATTATCCATTTGATACAGATAGATAAATTTTAGATCACCATTTCTGTGATATGAGTGTCGTGGCAGTAATTAGAAAAGGAAAAAGTAAAATGTCTTGGAAGGCTGTAGGTCTAGGCTATCAGTATGAGATGAAAATCTAGATTTACAGTAAAAAGCTTCCCCTGATCCATACACAAAAATGTTTGTAATTGATTTGATCTTTTTGTTGATCGTTAATCTTTTTATATCTGTTTTAGGTTTAGATTTATTTTACACTGATATCCTCAATGCTACGGAAATATGGATTTTGAGAGGTCTAGTTCAAGATGTAGATTTGCAGAAATTATGTAGTTGGGTTGTGCTAAAAGAAATTGATTCAAAATGCTCTCCGTATCCTTCTTTGGTCAGCTTGTCCCACTGTCTGCATGGTTGCTATGTTGAATGCCACAACTCCATGCTTTCTGGTCCATTGTGCCTTCCTCTTTCAGACCCAGTTCTCTCATGTCCCTCTTAAATCTATCAAACCATCTTGTTTTGGGGGGATCATCTCCCTGCCTTGCCATCAATTTCAATATTCAACGCCCTCCTACCCACATGTGACATATTCTTCCTCACTGCTCCTGATGTGTCTAAACCACCATAGTCTACTCTCTCTTGTTTTTGTTGACATACTTTACACTTCAGCTATTCTTTTCTTGTCCACACAAGGGACTTCTTTAACATTCTCATCTCGCCACTTCCAGCTCTTTGTCCTGCCTTTTTGTCATCACCACCGTCATCAGGCCATATGACATTGACGGCCTTATTGCAGTTGTATATACTTTTCCTTTCAACCTCCCAGATAAATTGTCTATAACAAGCATACACTTAACAAACTAGATCTCTCACTTGTCAGGCACCAGGCGTCGTGACTAAAAATAGAAACAAAATAAAGTCCTTACATCAAATCGATAATCAATTTTGTCATCACAAATTCCTGAATCTAGACTCTGGATGTATCTGTGAAAGTGTGGGAGTGTAAAATAGCAGACCTGCCAGGTTTCCCGGTTTGGCCGGGATAATCCCGGGATTTTGATGCAATCCCGGCCACCCGGGAAGTGCACTTGAGCTCCCGTTTTTTTCAATACTGGGCGATCAGGAAAGTGAAAATGAAATACGTGGTAATACATGTAAGAATATTTCTTCCCATCAGGAGTTAATTCTCTGGGCTGCGTAACTTAAACCATCTATGGTTCTCAAAGACAATCTAACGTAAGCCATAAGCACGGGGGCAGATTTGACTGATTGCGGGCATGTCAGTCAATTCAAGGGGCAACCCTTGCTTCATCCGCCTATCGCCGCTGGTCCGTGCATACAATTTCTGGTCTACGCTAGGAAACAGGGTGGTATGGCATTTAGGTTGGTTCAGTTGAGTAGTCCTTGGTTTGTGCGTTTATGTGATGGACAAGG
>JAOWAY010455225.1:0-13127 GCA_028565895.1 Goniobranchus geometricus | reverse complement strand
AGAGAGAGAGAGAGAGAGAGAGAGAGAGAGAGAGAGAGAGAGAGAGAGAGAGGTGTTGAAATGTACATAAAAATGTCGCATATTTATTTGTTGAGCCGATTTATCTTGCTTTTGTTTTACTTTGAGTTTTTGCCGCCATACTTTAATTCCATGCAGTCATTTCCTCTCACAACTACAAAACCACCAACGACAACAACCAACATCTTTATATTATTATACATTTCTTTGCAAAGTGCTGACATTTAAGCGGCAGTAGCGCTTTTTCTGAAGGGGTTTAGATTCGGCTCTCTAGATCTAGATATACTCATACCACATATTATTATACAACATACGTATCTATAGCGTCTTTGCTCATACTTAGAGCCAACGGTTTACTTTTATTATTAGTCACGTCATCTTGATGCTGCCAGCGGCGCAGTCGTGAGGATTGATTCTCTCGTCTCTCAGTTTCGGTGAACCTTGGGGTCAAAATTGCAAAGGTCATGAGGCTATCTCATTTGGTTACTTGTCTGCTTCTATTGCAATTCAACTCAGAGATATGTTGCCTTTAAATCGATAATTTTTTATCGAAAAGAATTAGTTCATGGAATGTTTATAAGCACTTATCTCTTCAACAAAAGCAAAAGAACTGAAAACAACATGAGATTGATTCGAAGATTAGGATCAAATTACAATTGCCCTATGGTTTTGAATGTACCCCGAATGCTCGGGGACGTGTTCGTCTTCGAAGGTGTGTAAAATATTACTGCGCCTCGAACACAGTTGTATGTTTTGCTTACCAACATCGAAATTACCTTCGTCATATGCCTACTACAAATAGTGTTTGTAACAAAATGGAAATATTTTTCATCTCGTTATTAAATGTTATGTTGGATGTCTTTACAGCAGCAGTGATAGATGTTTGATCATAGGATTCTCAGAATGTGGCCCACCTTAGCTTGTCGGGCTTGTCTGACGGTGCAACACACTTCTTCGGATTCGCATTGTGTGCCTTATTACTGCTGTGTTGATAAGATCCTAACGCAGAGAAACCCATTTTAAAGAAAAAGAATGTTTGTTTCCCTCAAGAAAATTATCTAGAATTTAGTAATATTAAGTTCAAAGTATTTTATTTTAGGACGCACAATAGAAAAGGTTTAATCTATCTACCTTCGACAATTTATTTTGCCTTTTCTTCATTTATACATTTCATATATTAACCCGGAACTAAACCCAAGGGGAAACAACATTGAGTCACATGGGTATTTCGGCCAATGAAAACCTCAAATTTACGGGAAAACTTCAAGCAGAAGCGGTTTCGAGGAGCCCAGCCTACATCCATGCTCGTTGACAACATACCGTTATAGCTACCGATTTGTTTCGCAATCATTCTTATTCCATTTCAGTAAATCGCTCTGAGGTGAGTTGTTTGATGTATCAAGATAGAGACAGTCGAGCCTGGTGGTTGGGCCTTTTGTTTACTTTGTATTCATGGCACAATCCTTAGTTATTCCTGAGTTCTCGGTCATTGGTTTCTTCAGTCTCAGCTGTCTGATTCTTGCCAAGATCTACCCATCCAGATCCACGATCGACAGTCAATCGTGACGAATAAACCTTGATCTCCACATAATTTAGAGTCATAAATTACTTAGCGATATCTTGAGGATGAATTGTTTCTGCGATTGCATGTCCTTGCAGCCGTCAACAATAATGATTGTACGATGATTTATCCCATCTTTTCGTTCCGTATGAAATGATATGCTCAACCCCCTTTCAATGTAAAATGAGCCCGCCGACTACACATCCTCGTCATTCATAGGCCTATAGCAAAAGTGTGTTGCAGCCCATCGCAAGATTTGGCCTAACGTTCGCTTCGAAGCTGAACTTTGTCGTCCGAACTAAGGTTTAAAGTCAAGAAATTTTAGTAACAGATCGAGGTTTGATGAAAGGAAGTCAGAAGGAATTTGCAGTCGTGAACATTTGTTTGATGATGAGAAAGGAAATGATTCAGGTAGGAGGTCGGCCCAGGCTAATCTAAATCCAGTTGTAATGAAAATTCGAATAATTAGATCTTAGATTATCTACGTACGAGATCTAGCCTATGTCTAGATCTAGATTAGACTAAGATCTAGAATCTAGATCTAGTTCTATGTAAGTTCTAGATCTAGCTCTTGATTTCTAGATCTAGCTTGACTACTTGGTGACTTACTGTGCTTTCTTTGACCCCAATTTTTCAAGCAAGGGATGCTCTTGTCATGCTGGACTGGAAAAAAAAGCTGAGGGCTTGAATTTGATCAAGATCTAAATCTAGGAATGTCCAGCTCAATGAGTTTCACTGCAAGGAGTAATGGGCACTTTACGACTGTATTGGTCCCTATTCACAAGGCGGGAGCTGCCAGCCAGCCCCAAAAGAAGCCAAATTTTAAGGAAAATACCAAAAATACTCACTATTGAAACTAATGAATTATAGGCCTATAACTTAAAACTTACCGGCATTTCAATTTCACTCTGAATTTCTTAGACAATTGTAGGAGCATATCATCCAGGGCCTGTATGTAGGTTTTGCCGTGCTGTAACACTCTCTTTAAAGAAATTTGTCTGAATGGACCTTGGGAGTTGAGAGTTGGGTCGTAGCCTACTCTCCCGCATAACTTGTACTTTTTGGCCGACTTTTAGCGTTAAGTGAATTTGGGGTAGATTTATCAATACACTCCAACAAAAATATCGACAGGCACACTTATATTTATACACGCAAACAATAAAATTTTGGCCAAAAAATAGCCCATGATGCATGATTGGGCGGCGGTATGGGTCCATCCATTATATATTAACTCTGGAGTCATGAGTTCGGCTTGTGTCACCTTACCCTCCGTAAATCTGTTGTAATTTTGCCCAATGAAAACAGTGGTTAGATGTCATCCAGAATTTGTACCAATGTTAACAGCTGAATTTGTACCCAAGTGAACAGACACTATTGTAGTATAACTAGTATACTGCAATTTGACAAACAGTGGCAAACTAGACACACAGGTCTACAATAATGACTTGATCAGCAGCTTCGTGGATTGTTTATTTAGTGCTTTTAGTGACTTCATCTGTGCAAAGTGTGGCTTTACATGGTTTTTAAAATGAAATCAGAGAATGGTCTTTGGTTGTTTTTTTCCCCGCAGTTGCTGTTTTTACAGCCCTGCAAAGAAAATTCTCAGAGCTATTTTTATGGCAAAGTCAGTCTGTTTAAAATGCTTTATGAAGAGAGATTAAGAGCATTGAATCTTCTATCTTTGTTCTATCGAAGAGAAAGAGGAGACATGATCCAGGTGTACAAGATCTAACAAGAAGAAAATATATAAAGTGGCGACAAAACAATTACTGCCACTGGACAACACAGAGGTTATACAAAAAAACAAAAAAGTATAAAGCTCAGCAAGAAATTCTCCTGACTCAATGTCGCCCAAAAATTCCTTCGGTCCCAGGTTTACAAATAAATGGAACAGTCTACTGGAATGGGTCTTCTCTCCCAAGACAGTAAACATTTTTAAAAACAACTTGGTTCTGGTCTCAAAAGCACTATAGCCCACGCCTTATTGCAGAGAGGGTACAACGGGCCCAGCCTTTCACCCATACTCAAGTAAGTATTCAAATATTCAAAGAGGCTCATCTATTGGGGCCTACTGAAGTCTCTTTTGCTTTCCATCTTCTTGGCCAATATGTTCAAGGTAAACCTATGACAACTCTTGATGTCCAGTGACTGCACAATAATAATATGAAATAAATGAAATTAATTTTCAATCATTCTAAAATGATAGGTTACTAACCTGCTATTTCTGCTTGTTTTATTGAATTAAACGTAAATGGATGCATCATAATTTTTTTATATTAATCTTGGTCTGGCAGCACTCATATCATCTGGAGCTCACAGATCCGTATATTTGTGTGGCAACAGCACAGAAAAACGTCTAGTCGGACTCGATGAATAGTACCTCTTGTTTCAGTGTGTTAAAACATGAGATTTTCAAATAGGTCTGTGTTGGCACTCAGTCTACTATGTAGTAGCAGTCGAAACAATAAATGGGTACGACCCATCTTTACAGGACCGTAAAAATAGCCACAACTCAAAGGCGTCCTATTATTTAATGTAGTCTACAGATATCAGGTTTTGTGTATAAAGAAGGAAAATTTTCCAAGATTTATTTTGTCTAGGCTGCGTTTCATTCTCATAGGATCATTTCTTATTTAGTTATGACGTCATTGGTTAACAGTGGTGTCTTTATGAGGTGACACTTAATGTGGTGTGGGTTCTGGCACAAAAATGTTCCCTATTACGTCTTTTTGACTCATGTACAGATGTAATTAAATAAGTCTACAAACTTTTCTTTGGTGAAAATGATCCTTTAATTTGTATCACCATCAATACCAACAAACGTTCAAATTACCGTACCTGGAACAAACACTAAATGAATTGTATGATAAATTTACGTAAACAAAGAACATAATCCACTAGTAATGGGCATGTTACGTTGATTTGAAAAATGTAGACTTTTTAACTGTGCTTCCAGTGGCCATGGAAATGGTGGACATCTTGGATTTTGGCACACCCTTTCACACATTTTTACATATGATAGGATTCCACATTTTTTTCATGTACGCCTTTGAAATTTTGCACACATTTCTTTTTGATACAATATCTAAAAATGATCAGATGTATTTTTGGTTATATATTAAAATTTTCATTGGCATGAATTTTTAAGAGTGCTTAAAACTGTAAAAAAGTGTCAGTGAAGTTCTTATACAAAAAATTCAATTTTCACAAAAGTAACCCACATCAAAAGTTCTTATGATCATTTCTGCATTTTGGTTCAAGCAACAATTCCCACCAAATTTCATGAGGATGTCTTCAGAAACAAAAAAGTAGATTCACAATGAAGTAAGCATACAAAAAAACAGCATTTTGAGAGAAATGGCAATAAAGGTAAAATATGATGAAAAACTCTAGGAAGCAACACAAAAACTGGGTAAGAGACTTCAAAACATAGCCATTTCACAAGCCAGACCTCTTCCTCTGCCTTCTTGCAGTCTCCTGCCTGAGTAAGCTCTCTTGTTTCACTTTTTTATAAGCTTTATGAGAAGCCTGGAGTTCACTTTACAGCCAGACTGACAGGACCATCATTCAATACGGCAGCAATCTTTTCTGGGAATGGAATTCCTCTTTGCTGCATTGGGACAGTACACTTTGATGAACATTCTTATTTGGATTCTGTGAAGTCCTCAGTTCTCTCTCCCCCTTGTGCTCTAAAAACCAGCAGATGGTCTCCGACTTTGCTGCTGATGCAGGCAGAGTGTAAGAGCAAAAAACCCCCACCAAAAACCGATGCCAAACACACTAGCTTAATGGCAGTATGAAAGGCATGTTCACACGCTTTTTGAGATACAAAGTTGTGTTTTTCTACAAAATTATGCAAATCGAAGGACCAGCAATATAAATTTTTAAAAATGAAATAAATATGCACTCAAGCCACTCAAATTACTTGAATCTTCAAGAGAAACAATGGAACTTGATGATCACATAAAAATCCCAAAATGGATCTCTTGGTCGAAAATTGGCTTTCCATGTCTCCTCCTCCTTCCAGACGAGCATTAAAAGTCCCACAGCAATGAAAACAACACATCTTAAATCGCAGACGGCTGCAATAAAGCAATTGTATACATGTGGAACCATGATTGTAAATCAGTTATCATCATTAGATGACACACGACAGTCTTTCAGAGAGGTCTGCCCTCAGAATCAGAACTTGGCATTTGAACTTTACTGAGACAGGCTATGGTTTAGCAAAGCTAGGAAGAAAGCCTCTGTGAGTCGAGAACATCATTAGAGTGAGAGTGGCTTGTGAAGATGAACCAAAACAAGCATTAAGGAAGGCAAGCGGCTAAGCAGGTTCATTTCACCAGTCAGATACATTAATTACCAGAAAGAAAAGATTCATGAAGCTGTGGACTCTGTAACCAGGGAGATCCTGAGACATATGGTGCAAATTGAACTCTGTAACAAGAGAGATCCTTAGACCTATGGTGCAAGCTGCGAGAATGACTTTTGCGTGGAAAGGAAGGTGTACATATTGAGATCTGAAGTGAATGACACCACGAACGCATCGAGTGAAAAAAACTGTATGTCAACAAATTAATTCCTGATAATATTCAACTAACCGTATTGATCTAATCCACTTAGGTTCAGTTATTAAAATTTTTTCTTGGGGAATTGGAAAAAAATACCCTGTAGATCTATTGTAAGCATTGTCGCTATCCAAGACTGTATTTTCAATCACAAGAGTGAATTTCCTTTCGGCCACATATTAAAAAGAGCAGTGGTACCTCCGCTAAACTCTATGTGAAGGTTAACAAGAACATCTACAAGCATAAGAGACGTGTCATGTTAGCCCAGTTTTCAACCAAAAGATCCATTTTTGGATTTTTATGTATTCGTCAAGAACTATCATTTCTTTGAAGGTTCAGGTTAATTTGAGTGGTTTGAGTGCATTATATTTCACTTTTTACGATTTTATTTTAATATGGGTGGCCCCTTGTTTTGTGTATCAATTTTGTAGAAAAACACAACTTTGTCTCTGAAAAAGCGCTTGAACACACTTTCATACTGCCATTAAGCTAGAGTGTTTGGTATCGTTCTTTCTACAATAGAAATATAGGGAAGATAGATATTTTTTAGATCTCTGTTGACAGTTTTAGTTCAGAATATGATCTAATCAATCATCTTGACCTAGAATACGTGGCACCAGCCCATGAGAGCACTGAATCAGAAAATTAAGCTGGTCGAAGTGGACTTCATGCAGATCTTGAAGAAGCACCACAGATGTGGTAGTATTTCTAGAACTACGTCCCCTTCCAATGTTTCTTTATCCAGAGGGAAAGATAAGCAAATATTCCCCTTCATCTAGACCTAGAGGCATTATACTAGTATTCTCCAGAAAACAGGTAGTATTAGTATTCTTCACACAGCAGTTAGTGATGTACAATTTTCAGAAGACACTGACACAGAACCCAAAACTGGTGAAATGATGCCTCCATTTCAGATACATTGCAGGCACATGGTATTGATTGTTGCCTCATGTCATGTCTATATATTGGGTAATATAGTTTGTATGCTCACATAATGGTGTGACCAAAGACAAATGCAAACAGCACTAACGAATTATAATGAAAAGACAATTTTCAGTTCAGTATGATTTTTATTTCAATATAATTCCATTTTCCAAAATTTTTTCAAAAATTCACAAAAGCAAATATGTATTCACCTAAGATCATTCAAACATTCACTGTGAATTATACTCTATTTGAAATTGATTGTGTGAAAAGCATCTTACAATATCTGAAAGGAAGGTTTTTATGAGGACCTAAAAAAATGCCAGTCGTCAGCAGTAGTGAGCTAATAATAGTCCAGTCTCAAGTGAGTTAACTTAGAAGTAATCTTAATTTTATATTTGCTTTGAATTTTGAAGTTGTTTAAATGAGCGTTTCTCAACTTTGAAATCCTGATTTGAATTCCCACAGTGGCTACCTACTGATGAGCACATTGAAAATTGGCGACACTGAAAGAAAGGGTGAAGGTGCTGGAGGCAGTGACGGTTTGCGTATGCTTACGCCACAGGTGGGAACACCTGGCCCTTCCCCGTCTCGTCCCTCTCTTTCAGCGCCAGGCACTGGTCACTCCTTCATCGTGTCATCCCAGCACCCTGCGGGGCAGCATAATGATATGAAGAGCTTTGTGAGTGTTCTATGGTCCAATCATATTAAGTGTCAGTTTGGATTGATAGTTTTGTAATTGATTAAAATATGTATTTTGTTCATCTCCTTGTTAACCATAGTTTTCTTATCTGTCACCATCTATACAGACTTCCCAAGTCTCCCCCTAATTGTTTGTGATTCTTCCCAGTCTATGGTCCACCCTCCACCAACCTCCAATCCTCTCAAATCTTCCAGTTCAGTATAGTCCTCAACTTTTCTTGTTTTTTTTGTTTGTTTTTTTTTGTTATTTATTTATAGTTTTAAAAAACTTTTATCTTTATTTTAAAACAGTTCTCTCCTTGCGGTATGCTTCATAGTAAAGAGGGCTAAAGTTTTATTGTATAAGATAATCTTTTAAGTTTTACAACAAAAGTGAAAAAAGAGAGGACAAGAACATCTCTCAATTTTCCGTAAAACATTGAACAATTGAATTCCGGGGTCTTGATTGGTTAAATGTTTAAACCTCCTCGGAGATTTCTGATCTCCAGTTTTCATTTCAAATTTTTCCATAACTGAGAGCCAAAGGTTGGGAGATCTGTGTATGTGGATTATTAGCTCATTATAAATCAAAATATTTTCATTATAGTGCTCTCATAGTCACAAAGTAAGGTGTTTATTAGGTTTTAAGAATGACATTAATATCAACTTTGCTAGCCTTTTCTTTTCAGAAATTGTGCCATATGCATCATATCTGATAAATGAAGGAGCCTTTTTGCCAACCAACTTTAAAGCAGCTTATGAAACAGAATTTTGCTGTTCATCCACACTTGGCAACTGCAATTTTTCTCTTTATTTCTGTGTCACATTTACCATCTGATGTGATGATGTAACCAATCTTATAGTAGCTACTTTGGTCTCCATTGAGATATTCCTATTTCTCATGATGATAACCCACTGGCAGGCCTGATAATGGAAAGTGAGGAAGAATATAGGACTGAAGTAGAAAAATTGGTGAATTGGTGTGACGAGAACAACTTACTTTTAAACACCTCAGAAATTAAAGGAATGATAAATGGCTAAGCATTCATAACAATATGATATCATTGAACTTGTGGATCATTTCAAATTTTTGGGGACGGGACCATTATGTGACTTGGGTTGGGAGGAGAACACAACGATTGTAGTTTAAAAAGCACAAAAAAGGCTCTTCATTTTGAGGCAACTCAAAAAATTTGGTCTTAGGAAAGATATTTTGTTAAGCTTTTATCGTTCAACAATTGGATCAGTATTAACAAGTTCTATTCTTATTTGGTATGGTAACACCACTAAAGATTAAAAAAAAATTATGAGAACCATAAAAAAGGCTTAAAACATAATTGGATGTCCTCTACCACCTCGAGATCTTATCTATACTGAGAGAGTAAAAATGAGATCAATGAAAATAATTGAAGACTCCTCCCATCCAGCAAACAAGCTATTTGAACTGCAGAAGTATGGCTGCTAAAACAAATAGATTTAAAAGCAGCTTTTTCCAGAGAGCAATGCCATTACTTTGAAACTGAACTTTGTATTAATTTAATTTTGTGGGCATTGATAACCTTGCACATTTTACAGACCTGCCAGGAAAATCCTGGGATTAAGATATGATCCCGGCCACCCGGGAAGCGCAGTGGAACTCCCGTTTTTCCTGGTGGTTAGGATAGTGAAAATAAAATACTGTTAATAACAATGGTATGGAATCTTCGTCCGATCAAGAGTTTTACCGATATTTTAATCATGGCTAGGTAACAGCAGACTTCTCTGCTTTTTAAAGACAATCTAATGCAGGCCATAGACACAGATGCAGATTTGCTGGCATGTCGGTCAATTCAATGGGCAGCCTAGTGCATGCAGTTGGCGGCCTACTCCAAGAAACAAGGTTGTTGGGCAAAGTTTAGCTTTGTGTGTATATGTGATAACCGAGAGGAAGAAAAAAAGGGTATAGTGCATGTAAGCATCTCTTGACTATGTGTGTGTGAGAGACAGAGAGAGAGAGGATTTGACATGATAATAATATTGTAGAATAGTGAATTGCAGGCCTAATTTAACTGTGCTTAATATAGGCCCAAAGAATGAGTACATAATATGGATTAGTAGTGTTGTAGTACATATATAATGTATTAATAGTGTCGTTGTATGCACCTTGACTTGTTACAGTAGGAAGCTCACATGAATAGGTCTTTGTCATGTATTTCTGTGTATGTGTTTGGAGAGAGAGAAAGAGAGAGTGTGAGGTACGACACTACTAATACATATTATGTACTCATTCTTTGGGCTTTTATATTAAGCAAAGAGAGAGAGGGAGAAGCGGAGGGAGGGAGAGAGAGAGAGAGATGCGACACGACTTATACATATTATGTACTCATGCTTTTGTCCTTTATTAAGCAGAGAGAGAGAGGGGTGGGGGGAGAGGGAGTATTTAAATTATTTTCTTTCAAATATCATATCAATAAACTCTTTTGAATGTTTAACATGCTAAACTATCTTAAGAATGACCACTTTCTTAGCATGAAAATATTCCAATAGGTCCATTGGATAATAATAATAATGCCAATACCAAAGTTACAACGATGGAATTTGACGACTGGGCACGTCGTGTACATGCACTGGCATCTGCGAATGTGTGTGTGTTTCTTTGAGAGAGAGAGAGAGAGAGAGAGACTGGGCTTTAGTATTGGCGAGGTCCATATGACAATAATTGTGATATTGCGTGACGGTACCAAAGTTACAACTATGAAATTTGGCTACTGGGCGTATTTTGTGTATGGGCATTTGTGCGTGTATGTGTATTTGTGTTTCTTTGAGAGAGGGGAGGGGGAGATGAATGAAATGTTAATAGTAACTGGCATCTGAATGTGTGTGTGTGTGTGTGTGTGTGAGAGAGAGAGGAGGGGGTGGGGAGAGATTGTGTTTGAAAGGCAAAGGAGATGATCAAGTTTTTATTGTCTTTATATGAGAGCTAGGGGTCTAGAGATTTTGTGTGCGTATTTGTGAGTGATGGTGATAGATATTGTGCATATTAATTTTTATGACTTGTTGGTGAGGTTGATAGAGATTGAGTGTGTGATCGAGAGGATGAGGATGAGAGGTTGTGTGCATGAATGTTTTTGAGGGTGATTGAGACTGTCTGAATATATGAGTGGGAGGCTCATAGATGTGTGTAGTAATAAGAGAGAGATTGTGGTAGAAAGCATGTTTGTGTTTGAGAAAGTTTGAGTTTTATGTGATGAAGGGTTTATCTTTGTGTGACAAAGTGGAGAGCTTATGTGTGTAGTGGAGTGTGAGTTAGAAAATTGAGTGGAGGTTTCCAAGGATTTTCATGGAATGATATTTTTCTTTCTTTTTTTTTTTTGTGTGTGTGTGTGTGTGGGGGGGTGTTGTTGTTTTTTGGTTTTTTTAAATATATAGTTGTTTCCTGGTCTCAAAATATGTACATTTATGTGCTAACAGCATAATATTCATACAGATTATGTGTCATCATCATCATCATCAAATACCGAGTCTGAGACAGGCATTGGCGACCATGACACGCCATTCACTTCTCTGTTGAGACAATCTCAGGAAGTTCATGCTATTAGTTTTCTGCTTTTTGTTTGGCATCCAGTGATCTAAGTTCTCCAAATGTGTCACTCTCTGCCTACCCCTACTTCTTGTTCCCTCAATTTTTTACAGTGAAGGCTACATGTTCAAGTTCCTTATGTCGATGACCTAAAAACTTCGGTTGTCTTTGTCTGATTGTCTTTAGGAATGATCTTCCTACTCCTGCTTCTTCCATTACTGCATTGTTTGTTTTCTTTTCTTTCCATAAGATTCCTAGCATCCCCCTCAGAAAACACATTTCCGCTGCTTACAGCCTTTTCCTATAGTCTGTTGAAATATTCCAGCATTCACAACCATATAACAGTAATGACCAGACATAAGTCTTTAATACACTTACTTTGGTCTTCATTGAGATATTCCTATTTCTCATGAAAGAGTTCAGTGTATTGAAACTGTCTTTAGCAATTGCAATTGTTCTCGTTATTTCAGTGTCACATTTACCATATGATGTGATTATGTAACCAAGATACTTCCATTTATGGACTTGCTTTATTTTCTCTCTTTTGCTTGTAAGATTACAAATGGGATATACTGATGTTTTGGAGATTTCCATCCATTCTGTCTTTTTTACATTTAATACTAGTCCTTTACGTTCACTTTCCAGACTAAGGTACCTAATAATTTTTGGAGGTCTTTTTCTGAGCTTGCTATCAGAGCTTAGCCATCTGCACACCTGATATTTTTTATGTTTTCTCCATTAACTTTGAGGCCTGAACAATCTTCTAAATTTCTAGAAATCCCCCTTTACCGATGTGTAAAGTGCTTTGAGCTTTTTGCCTTCAAGGCTGACACTCGGTTGCCGGTCAAAAGCCGAAAGACCGATTTCGCTTCCAAAATTACTAGACGAGTAATATTTTTTAAAACCAAGGGAATGTAAGAAGATGAAGACTTAAATGAAATGTGTATACACCAAGTCTACACTTCACATCTTGAATTCCTCTTCCCCCTCCCCAACTACCTTCGCCTCATACACACACACACACACACACACACACACACACGCACACACACACTCGCGCACATAAAAATATTTCCGCTGTTCCAAATTACTTGTTATCGAAGGCAATTGCACCGAAACAAAGCAGACGATCATTTAAATGACGATTTTACAGACACACAGACACACATACAAGCTACCTCGCGTGATTTTACACACACTCATACACATGCACACACCACATGCACACAGACACAAAGCTCAAACGCAGACATACACAAGAACACATACGCATAGAAGAGTCTCACATACACACTATCACACAGAATTATCACTAATACACGCGTAAACACAGAGAGAACAAACGCAAACAAACGCACGCATACGCATACAAGGAGAGGACTAGTACAAACTCAAAGACAATTGTATAAGAAAACCAAAGAAAGACCCACACTCACACACACACACACACACACACACACACACACACACACACGCAGGGAAGAGCAAACAAACAGACGGGCAAGTCGAGTCCATAACACAAAGTCGTCCGGTTTACTTAAAGGATTAGCGGCTGAGATCTTCTTAGCCCTCTCCTGTCAATCATGACGTCATATTAATTTCTGGGTCCAACGGGATTGCTGGTGCGCTATGATCCTGGATGGACGCGAGTGAGTTACGTTGATTATGATGCTATTGAGATCCCGAAAGTCGGCGCTGATCTCCGGTTTCCATGGCGTTAACATTAATTAAGTAAAACGATGTCTGGGATGATTTCCACCCCGTCCCCCCCCCACCCCCCCGCGCCCCGCCCCTTTCAACAAGACGCAGATGGTAG
>JAOWAY010455114.1:0-13128 GCA_028565895.1 Goniobranchus geometricus | reverse complement strand
CTCTCTCTCTCTCTCTCTCTCTCTCTCTCTCTCTCTCTCTCTATATATATATATTTCTCTATCTCTATCTCCCTCTGTAGTGTAAATGAAGTAAGCCCACATGTAATCTTGTATGGTAAAGAGCCAAGAACTTTATGGTACAATGATCTTGTATAGAGACGCCTTCCCTTCCAACTTAATCTTCTTGTTATTTCCTTTTAAAGGAGCAGCAAAATAGTCAATCAGTGATGTACTATATGGTGTGTAAAGAGAAATAAATATGACTGCAGTGTCACATTCTTAACCATTCTAGTGACTAGCAGAGTTGTCAACTAGATTGAATGTCATGATTGATGCTTAGATAGTGCAACAAGCACCCATCACAATCATGGCATTGGAATAATCATCAATCAAGTGCATGTTAATAACATTATCTTGGCTGATCACTTTCTCATTCTCATTATCCCAGTATATATTGTGTAGGTTTTGTTATTGGAGTAATATCTAATGTTGAGGGATTTGGAAAACAAGCCCGGGATTTCAAGTCATTGCCAATGTCTTACTATATACGCTGTCGTTAAACTTGATGATCATGTGTATGCCAGTATCAAGACAATAGACAGGTGTTATTTATATAGCCCTCAAATCCATGTACTGACTGTCGGCAACACAGTATGCTTTGAATGCAATTTTAACTGCAGCCTGTGAGATGTGAATGTATTCTTTTGACAAGAACTCTGCTGTCTTAATTCACTGAGCACAAATACTGAGTTTATTTGGTTCTCCTAAATCTTTCAAGATTCAAGATACCTTTATTCATCCCTTTCAGGAAATTCATTCTGGGTACATGCTTATATAATATGATCTAATATGATAAAATATAATATAGTATGATATGTGCTACATAAATGAGAACACATAATATAGAATGTAAGAGTGGACTACCCAGCAGTATAGACAAATCAAAAATATTAAACAAGAAATCACTTATGAAAGAGCTCAGCCAGGAGATGCCTTATGGAAGATGGGACGAAAGAATTTTTGTATCTCCCAGTCCTTGCCTCCCACTTGTCACTGATCTGTTGTATTCATTCCATAAAGGATGTTTGCTATCTTCATTAATTTTTTGGCTTTTTTTTTACAGATGTTACATTTATATAGCTCATCAAAAGACTATGTCTGATGGCCCTTTACTTTTTGGGCATTTTTGATAATTCTATTCAATTTCGTTGACTGGGGTTTGTTTAAGTAACAGCCTTAGCATGTTACTCCAAAAGAGCTCTTGACCTTCAGCATGAATACCAAGTGAACTCCATGTTCAAAATTAGAGAAGCTCAGCTTGATCTAGTCCAATGTTCAATTTAAAAAAAAAAAAGAAAAAAAAGGTAGACAATATATGCAAATACAGATTAGCAGGTCCTTGGGATTTGAATAAATTTCTCATTGATGAAGTTTTGTGATGCTGTTTTATGTTCAGCTGTATTGGTGGTATCTTGAAAATGTGGTGATATATCTTAAACAGTCGCCCAGTGCTCAGGGAAAATTGAGGCCCAGTGCTCAATGAGTTTTTAGGCTGTGTGCTTGTTGAAAATGGATCATGCAAGTCTGATTCCTTATCTAAAAGTTGCAGTGAAATTGTGATTAGAGGCCAGACTGTGCAGCTGAACATGACCCACCATGTCACCCACCCAAATGCTCACTCTGGTGAATATTGTTTTACTTGACCATTGCCAAATTGTGACACTACTTAGCCATGGATGCCCCTCAACTCTTCCAAAGCATTGCATACTGTGTCATTCCTGTGACTCTATGCTGATCTGTGTATGACATCAAGGGGCGAATATTTTCAGGTCAAGGCAAAGTCATTACTATGGGTAACTGTTTCACAGTACCTCTTCATAATATTCTTTCAGCAAGGCTGAGAAGTTAGGCACATCCCAAACTTTGTATTTCAAAATTATACAATGTAGATCTGTGTACTTGTAAGGATATCAAACAGCAGGGAAGTTGGAGTAAGGGAAGAAACCACAAGTGGATGAATTGCATAGAAGTCTTGCTCAGTGGAGTTTACAGGGTGTCCAAATGGGAACATGCAAAACACACACCACACCTTTACACCTGTTCAATGAAAAAACAAAACAAAAAAAAACTCTACCTGCAGTTAACCATCATGCCTTATAGGATCAATAGGTGAAGGATGGAGAGAAGATATTAATTAAACTATTTTGATCAGAGATCCTATCAATCACCTGAGGCATGTGTTAATATTGACACACCTCTATGAGAATGGACTTTATTGTGTATTGTCCTCTCCCTGCTTTGTGATTGGTGCAACGTACGGGAATACCTGTATTCTTCAAGCAATGTTGTAATGTGCTACATGGGTATATCCAGGAAACACTGTTGTGGAGCTTATGTTACTTACAGAAGTCAGAGGTTGTTGCCTTGGTGGCTTTGGAAGAGTTTATTGAAAAGGACATGACAAGGGAACATTTTTTCACAGGTTATGGCCATGTGTTTCATTGGTGAAAATGTGTTTGATGTTTACATGCAAGCCTTTTTTTCAAACTGTAATTGTTCTTCTTTTCAAAGGAACTTAAATCTTTTGCTCGTTATTATTCCTCAGGGTTAGCCATGAGTATGGTGTCTGCTTGTGTCCAGATAACCAAAGCATTGAGAGACCTTGTCCATGATCAAACTCGCACCAAACATAAAGACAGAATCTCCCTGTGTGTTGAATCAATAGCACGGAATGCATCTAGACTAAGGGATCTTCTTTTATCATATGAATTTTCTGCGCCAGAAGATTGGTTTGCAAAGGTCAAGAGGGATGAGGCCTCTACAGTGCATAGATTATCTCCAGCTGACAACGAAAAGGATACTGTTTCAGTCATCAGTGGCTTGAGTGCCGATTCAGATTGTGGAAATTTTTTATCAGCATTATCATCTCCGACTGTTAAAAAGAGCTCAACCTCACACTCTCCTGTATCAAAAAGATCCTCTTCAAAATCTGCTTCTTCCAAATCAAAAAGGCGCTCATCCTCTCGTGACAGCAATGTATCATCATCATCACCAAAGACACCATCCACTCCTGTCTCACCACATCCAATAGGAAGTAAAGAGACTGACCTAAATTCATCACCATCATCATCATCTCCCCATTTATCCCTTCCATTATCTTTACCCTTATCATTACCTTCAAGTGAAGCACAGATCATTGCAGAGGATGAGCAAAGGTCTAACAGAGATGACGATCTCCCTTTGAATGATGAGTCTGTTATTCCACTGGAAACAGTCATGGAAAGCAAAAGGGAATCATAGCTCTCTCAGATTAATTATGGTAATATGAAACATTTTTTATAGTCTGTTTCAACTTTAAGAATCACAGAAAATTCCCTTTATCGCTTATACCCTTTTTCAATCATTCTGAGGCTTTGTGTGGTGTTTTGATCCATCCATGATCAAACAAAAATAATTTTTTCAATTCAAAATCTTCTTTAAGTAAGAAATTTGTTCATTTGTCCAATATAAGAAATGCCGAGCTGACAAAAGCACCGCGACTCAGACAGTATCTTAATTGGGTTTGAGAGTAGTTTTAGAAATGTAGATCTAAATCTCTAGGTCTATGCACATTTATCTCAATTTAATTTGGTACTTTTATAATACATCATATTCTTTTGTCTCTTGAAAAAATCCATAGAGTTCTCTTGAGTGGTGTTCTTCTTTCAGTTTGATTGAATTCAGGAACAAATGGGATTTTGTCACTGTAAATCTTAAAAGATTGTACTCTCAACCATCTTGAGTATTTTGTATAGCTGTTATAGAAAAATATTTTTAATTATGCTATATAAAAAGTTAGCAAAAGGAATTTTGTTTGGTCATTGTTATTTCACATGCATACACAAAATCTCAATTCTACCCTACGTCCAGTTTTGAAGATATGGACCTCAATACGTGACTTAGAATTGTAAAACATTTTATAGCAGTGCTTTCTTTTATCATATGCTTCTTACAGATTTTATCTGGTCTGATATCATTGTTTGTGAGAGTGCATTTTTGATATGTGGAGGAGGATGGAATGATAAAGGAGAATACAGGGGTTAATTAAAGGGGTTAATTAAGACCTGTTGCCATGTCCATATTTAATATGACAGCCTATCTGAACAGCAGATTGTCCTTAGTTATATGCATCTTAGCATTATTTCTACCCTTTGATCTGCATGAGTTCACTAGGAAACTTTTAATTTTGACCATGTTCTTAAAATGTTTTAAATTTGAGGGTGTGGAGAGTTTGATGCATATAACTTATATATATATATGCAAGAGGACAGAATATTATTTTAAGTATGCTAATGATTGCCTGCATTTGGAATGCTTTCTTTTCATGATTTTGTTTCCAAAGATGTTGGTTTATAGACAGTACTAAGACTGAGTGGAAAATACTTTTTCCAGAATGTATTAACTATCTTACACTTACGTAATGTCTATTGTACAGCATGAATACATACCTCATTCTTTATACAAAAGCAGCAGTGAATCAAAATTTTAATTGTGATTTTAACGCAGAAAATAGGATTTTCTTTCTCTGCAAGCATTGAATTTGCCTCTCACATAAATTATTAATACATTTTGTTTAGTATCCCGTGAGCTGTATAATGGTCAACCCAAAGGGGCGAGACAAAATGAAAGGACTAAATAGATCAGAAAAGTAATTTTCAATCACTAAGCAAAAAAGAGGAACAAACAAACAAAGACTTTAAGCAGGGGAAAATGTTGAAAAAAGAACGAAATCGAGATATCACTTACCTTGCAGAGGATGTGGTATTGAAGACAGAAAAATAGATTATACACTGCATTCTCAAAGAATGTAACATTTTATAAATATTTTCATTCGCTGGTAAGCTGACTACATGAGTTCCAAGATAACCACCTGTTTATGTCATTCATTTTTATCTTACATATATGTTAGACATTAGGGAGTTTGAAATTTATGTCGTTTTTAAAATTCATAGTAAAAGAAACTTTGTCATGATATCCGAAGGGAGCCCCAAATGTAGAGAAAACTAGTCAGCTTCCTCTGATATGCATTTATTCATGTCTCTATATGGTTACAAGGATATACACTGTGTATTTTTTGTAAAAAAAAAAAAAAAAATCTTATTGATACATTGCATAAAATATAAAGTAAGCACCTACCTAAGAGCAATAAGATATCAAAACTATGTATTAATTTTTTTTATGGCTGCAGAGAATGAAAATCTTCTCAAAATAACATGATACCGTGTTTACTTTTGAAATTACAATGCAGGCTTCGTCACTGCAATCACAAACCTGAAACATAGGAATAGTCAATTGTCCCTAGTCAATTGAGATTTTTATTCACATATCGTTATATTTTCGTGACCCTGGCATTTGTTTGATGGAAAATAAATTTCTAGTCTTACATTTTAATAAATATATCAAGAGATATTTAAAAGTCAACTTACTTTCATTGGAACTATAGTACTGATATTATTATGGATAGCTTACAAATCCAAGTCTAGATGTAATTTGAAAAGTCTGAAAGTATCCTTTCATTATCATCATCACTCCCATTGACCAGCCGCCCCAAGGAACTTTATCCATTCCTCCTTGTTGTAACCTTTCTCAGGGTGTCCCTTCCCAATTTGTCCACTACTGGATCTCGCATGTTGTCATCCCTTCTTCTCTTCTGCCGACCTCTTCTTCCTCTGGATACAATCCCCGGCAATATCTTTTATGTCATGGCCCTACCAAGCCGGTGCAAACCCTCTTATTGTGGTAAAAATATCGGGATATGGCCCACTTTTCTTATGAAGTCACCTCTTGATTTTGTTATGTAATCGGGGGACTTAGCCAAAATATTACAGCTGTTGTGTGTATGATGAGATAGTTTGTGTGTATGTATAAGCGAGCTCATGCAAACACAGTGCAGTGCATCTACACTAACATAATGTTCAAAGAAATAGACTAGAGAAGGAGACAATATTATATATTTAGTCTATACATTTAATTAAAGTTATTCTTATAGATCAAACAAAATAACCAGATTACTAGATATGTATCATTAGATTCATATTCACAGGGGAAACTTTCATTTTTAAACATGAAATACAAACTGTCATCCAAGGGAAAGTCGGGCGCTCGTCCTAGAATTCACAATCAGATGCACATCTTCCAACCAAAGGGAAATCTCATTCATACACAGCCAGTCAGACTCTCGTCGACATTGGCCAAGCTCATAGGTCAGAACGCAGAGGAAGAAAAGCCGGGAAAGTGGGCACTTATAAAGAATCCAGGAACAAGACCATACAAGAATTGTGTAAGCTTCAGGAATAGTGAAGATTCGATTCAATCCGATTGGACATGAAGAAAGGAAGGGTTGTCCAGGGAACTGACCCCAGGCGAGATCAATTCAAATTTGGCCCACAACAATTTCTTTATCCGTACTGCAATCTCTGAATATGATACTGACAATTTTGTTGAAGTTTCTCATTTCCATAGCTCTGATTCTCCTCTTCATGTGTTCTGCTAAGGTCCAAATTTTGCATTTGTGATTACAGATGGTTATAACCAAGGAGCATATCAGTTGAATCATGGAGTTGACAGCGATGTTTTATATTGTTCCTTATGACATTGAAGTTAAGTAATTGTGGCAGTGTTCCGGGATGTTCTAGAGATAATTTCAGTTTTGATCCGTCCTCCATCACCCAGGAGTTATAAAGGTTATTGAAAGATCAAATTGACCTTAATTTAATTAATGAAGTTTTTTGTTTTGTTTGGCCTCTTTTCTGTTTTTTGTTGAGTTTTTTTTTTTTTACTAAATCTGGGGGAAATGAGACAGTCTGTTAGAAGAGTTTGATCTTTATTACTTGCTTTCTTTCTTCCATTGAGCTTGTATTTATGTAAGTGGCCTCAAATTGAAGTGATTAACTTATTTCGAGCTTGTTTTGATATTGTGTGATTTGTCTCCACTAGTCACCTTCTTTCATGATGTTCTGCATTTCCTTGGAGGTAAGTCCAGTGTCCTTCCTCAACTGGTCTTAGCAAGTGCCAAGAAGTGCTTGACTTGTAGAAATCTTCTCCAATCTCCCTCTCGGAACCAATGAACATCAAACTTCATTCGTTTGATACAGTCATTATACTGATGAGATATTTACTTAGATATTTGTTTGTTTTCTGATCTCTGGACTTCTATTGTAACTTTTCCTATTGTCTAGCTGTCTGTCTGTCTGTCCATGTGTTACTGAACCCTCCACTCAAAGCCCACCAATCTTGGCAAATTGGGTATCGAAGCAAAGATGTCACTCTGAGAAATGTCTTTTCGAAAGTGTGTTTTAATATAGATAAGGACAACTTTATAAAACAATATTTTCCATTTGAGTAATATCACAGAGATGTACTTAGATGCAAGCAGTGAGGCAAGCAGCTGGGCAAGACTCACACAATGACCTGTGTCTTTGCATCCAAGTCAGACAAACACAATGACCTGTGCATCCTTTTTCATGCACGGGGCTTTTTTCCCTTCTCTCTTTTGTTGCAAGGTGGACCAATGCCTTTACATCATTTGACAGTCAGATGTGTATCAGCAAATAACACATGCAGCATATGTGAAATAAAAATAGTAAATAACATTTGAGATCTGCAACTGTAAGGCTACAATGGGCCTGCTTGTATGTCCACAAACTGCTCTTACTCTTACCCTGAACATTTGCACTGAGGGACCATCTAATCAGTAGCATCTCTGAAGAAGATGGGTCACAGTTTGACAAAGGTGGAGGCAATTGCCCAGGATAGAGATGGTCAGAGAGCTCCTTTTGGTGGCCTATACCCCGATGCGGGCTGAGAAAGGCTGATGATGATAAATCAGCAATATAGACATTGTAAGTGTCCAGCCTTTTGCATTGTACAACAAAATACTCTTTTTGCTCTTTAAGCGAACTCTATCTTAAGTTACCTAAAGCATATCGACATCAGGTTCATTGAAATATATCATAAGCACAGTACAGGAAAATTCTTTTCTTTACTCTTCATAATGTTTAGATTTCATTTAATTTTATCTAGTCATGGAGTGTGGGGGATTTTTTGTTGTTGTATTGTTAGAAATTTACTTTATTTCCCTGTTGTTTAATTATTTTCACATAAATGAAGAAAAAAAAATTGATGTATTTGTACAATTCATGTAATTTCTTTATACTGTTGAAGTTTCTTTGACCAACCTTTTGTTTTTCATTTTCATGTTTTTCTTTTTTTTTTAAGTTCACAATTTCCAACAGTAGCAGTATTTGCAAAAAGAATAATCCTGCTTTTTGCATTTACTGAAGGCCTTTTCCAAAAAAATGTATGCGTATCTAATGTTACCTCTTATTGTCCTAGAGAGATTTTAAAAAATAGTGTTTTCCTTGTTTCGGGTTGAGTGCCACCTGGAGTAAAGTGGGGATGAGAAAGAAGTTCATTCCATTTTTCCACTTTTTTGTTTTGTTTTGTGCTTCCTCTGATAAAAGGATTTGACTGTCTCTATCTGAGGTAGATCAAGGGAAACCTGTCCACCTTTGTCACTATGCATTTTGTAGCAAGCAAGAGAATGTGTATATCTTTTTCAAGAAGGTATTTTCTCTCTGGAGATTAGTCTATGGCAAGATATCTTCCTCTTTAATCTGCTGCACTTTGTTTTCTGAGTTTTGCACCCTTCAGCATTAAGAAATCAGTTGCTTGATTCATATTTTCAGAAATTGTTCATCTCATAGTTTGAAATTGTGTTCTGAAGCCAGTTATTTATACACCAAGGACTATTTCCACACCAAGCTTCTCAAATTGAAGAATTTATTATCATAATCCGTATGGTTCCCTCGAATTTTGTCCAAATTTACCAGGTTTGCCAATTCTCCATGGACCCAATAACAGAGGGCCCACTGTATTTTCCTTCGTGGGGATTTTTTAAGTAGAGAGGAATCACATAAGGGAACTCTTAAAATAAGTTGTTTTGAATAGTGAAAAAAAATACAATCTTCTCAACATTGACAGTGGTAGCCATCCTGGGGTTTCATCGGCAGCCATGAGGTGGGATATGGGAGAGCTGGGGGAAGACGTCTAATGAGCAATAAAACTTACATTTCTGAAAGTTAGTAAGGAAAAGGGTAGGAGACAATGGGAATAAGGTTCATCATATACTCTTTTTATCCATTTTTAATGGCTGCCTTTGACTCTTTCAAATATTTCTAGATGTGCAACTTTTTCAAGATAGCTTGATCATGAGTACTTATTTGATGACTTAATGCTACCTCTCAATTTGTTTGAATTTCTATGCAATGTTCCCCTTTATAGTTTAACTTGTCCTAACGAATAGCAGTCATTGTACTAATGACAAAAACTATGTGACACCCTTGCATTGATCCTATTTTTTCAACCTATCCATAATGTAATCACACCCATCGTGGCTACAGTCATTTTTGTAAGCTACTCAACAAGCTCCTCATGGTTGCTTTCACAGATATTGCAACCAAAATGTTCTTGCTCCATTTGCAACCTGTAAATAACGTTGACCTTTCAGTCTGTAAAAATGTTGACCAATACTTGTCCCTCTACAAGAAGCAATTTGTGCATAGACAGGTTGGACATCTTTTACAACTTTTGGAAAAAGATGAAACAGGGGCCCGTATGGGTGGATGAGGGTATTTTGTGGTCAAGGCTCATCCGCCTGCAAAAGTTAAAGGTAAGGCTTATGGGGAACATGGTCAAGATTTAATCGCCTGGGCTTGACTAAATGCACTGCAAGTATGAGTAGGCAGAGTTCCCCTATGCTACCATACGGTTGAAATATGGCTGTCCACACTCTCCATTTCTTTTCAAGGCAGGGAATTATGCCTAGACTTGAGAAGTCAAGCAATTTGTAAATCTACTCCTTATAAAAAGGGTGAACAGCTTTGAATATCTTGGTACCAGGATAGAAGCAAATGGAAAAACTGCTCCAGAAATAAGAAGATTAGCAATGGCAACAATGAAATTTAAAAAGATGGCTACTATCTGGAAAGAGCAAACTGCAAACACCAAATTTAGAATCCTACATAGCATGGTATTCTCCATGGCAACAGAGGGTTGTGAGGTATTGACTTGTCAGTAATGCAGATGCCAAAAAGTTCACTTCCTTTGAAATAAAGTGCCACAGGAAAAGTTTTAGAATATCCTGGACACAAAAAACAAAGAATGAAGAAGTACTCACCAGAATTAGCATAACTCAACAATGCTATTACAGAATATTAAAAGATTAAAGCTTAGATACTTTGGCAATATCAAATGCCATGAACCAATAGAAAAGCATACATATATCTTGGAGGCAAAAGTTGAAGGCAGGAGAGGAAGAGGAAGATTAGCAAGAAGATGTGAATAGGATATAGACGAAGGGCTTGGAACAATAGTAACACAAACAGCCAGCTGATGAAAATAAAACGAGAGACTCCTTATAAAGTTGAAGCTCAAAAGCCTTCTAGGGCCTTTTTCTAGTCAGTTATTGAAATATAAGTGAGCATATCTCATTCGCCATGGCCACCACCAGACTACAATGACCACTTTTCTCTGTGATCTTGAGTGTTGAGGACAAGTTTGACTTTATTTTTGTTCACTAAAACTTATTTATATAATCAGTATGCAACCATAGCCCCTCTTCCATGCATGAAGGAAGAGGCTTCTGCCAGTTAAAGCAATTGATTTCTAGTTTTCAAAGTCATTCTTCTGATGAGAATGTCCAGTTGGAGTCGACACAATGATCCTCTTTTGTCTTGTGATCTGGGAGCCTTTGGTTAAGCAATTAGAATAATCCATTTGAAGGGAAGCCTATTAATATGAATCTTAGCAGGCAGAGATTATTGTTGGTTATTGTTTTTCAAGAAATTTATTTTCTGTTATTATCCAAACAATAGAGTTGAGCTCTCCTGCCTGTTGTTTCTTTCCTGTTTATGTTACAAAAACAAATACATTCTCTATATTTTATCATTATGAATTAGATAAACTTTTTTAGACTGTTGTCATATTGCGATATTATCCTAAAGTAAATTATATTTGATCTTAATCATTTGGAGGATAAAAATAATATCTCTACAAGATATTACTGAAATATTATCAGGGTTATACTTGTTCTTATAGAATCTGATAGAATCATCACCTGCACATAAAGATTATCATTTTATATTTTTTATTTTTTTTTGTTAATGGCTTCATCTCGAAAGATTCAATTATTAAACATATATGAACAAATGAATTAGTGATTTCTTTTTCAAATAAACAAGAATGTTATTTAAACAGAACTGTCTTCTTCTTCTTTATGTACTGTGTCTGGAATTCAAACCTGTCCTCAGTTGACCTTATAAGGCGGTGTTGCTTCCATTCGGCATTGCCCATGAATTTAGACTTTCAATCAAAGTTATTCTCTGTCTTCCTCTGCTGCATTTGCCTCTGGCCTTTCCAGTTATGGCTAGATGTTCTATGCCTTTGTGGCGGCAAATGTGTCCTAAAAATTGAAATTGCCTCCGTCTTATGGTTTTGATTAATGATCTCTCAAGATTAGCAACATTCAGTACTGATTCATAAGATTTTTTCTCGGTCCATGATATCCTCATCATTCTTTTGATAAACCACATCTCTAGTGCTTCTAGTTTCTTTTCTGTTTCTTTGTTTGTTGTCCTAGATGCATACAGTACTTCTGCCCATACAAATGTTTTCATTACCCTTATTGTGGTATTTATTCTTAAGTTTCTATTTGTCAGTATTGATGTCATTTTTTGGAATGTATTTTTGGCCATGGCTATTCCAATCCCTCTTATTTGTGGAATATGAAATAGGAAAGAAATCTATTGTTGCTGAATAATCCAAGAACCTTTGGATGTAGAAAAAGGGTTGGGTTTTTTGTTTTTGGACATTTTGCTTTTATGGACAGTCAGGATGTGACGGATTATTACAATTTATTGATTTAGTCCTTCATTATCAAACACACTAAGCTTTTGTATGAGCATATGTTTAGGTCAATGTTGTTTGAGAATTAGTTGATTTTGCTGGAGAAAGAACAATAATCACTTGTATTTATGTTTATAAAAGATAAATATACAATGAAAACTTCTACAACAAGGGGAACAATTCGTTACTTTGTCCCATCCTACTTAGTTCTGCATTGCTGGGGGCTTTTATTTTTGTTTAACCACAGAACCAACTCACTCGTGTAACTGCAATGCTTGTTCAAAATACAAGCTTAATCTGATAATAATGACGCGTAGTGCCCATCAAACTGCTGTCCCTCATAAGTTGTGGATGTGTGTTTTTGTGCTTTCTGAATGCTGAGATTTTAGTGCATCACGTAGATGACTCTTGATAGGTGTGAACCTTTTTTTTTTCTTGAACTTCTCTCAGTGGACCCCAGTTTAGGTTCTTTCTGGATCCTCAGCTGAGAGGTGAAAGAATAGGCCTAATGCCAGTCCTCCCTTTGCATGCTGTCAGAGCGAGCTGAGGGTTCATCTCTCATCTGTCTTCTTCTGTCAGGCTTTCTTTTGTCCTCAGAGGGGGAGGGTTTTGTTGAGGGAGGGAAAGCTATCCCCCATTTGTGTCCATTGCATGACTTAAAAACACTGTCAGGACAACTTGTTATCCTGATGTACCAAGTACTTTTGTACACAACGGGACGTAGAAAATTCTTGGTGGCTATCACTATGCAGAGTTTGGTCATTGTCATTTACTTAAGATTTTTAGAGAGATGATTTTTTACAAATGTTAATCATCTCTCCACATAAGCTTGTACTTCATTGTATTCTGCTTTTTGCTTATTTAAATGCCTGTTTCCCTTTTTGGCACTTTCTTTTTCTCATCTGGAAATCTTTGCTGTTACTTCTGTTCTATTTCTTGCTTTTTAACTAGCCTTTCATCTTACCTTTTCCATTGACGCTGAGACAATCGCAAAGTAAACGAAACAAACTCTTATTGGAATATAGTTTGAAATCTTCATCTTGTTAGGTGAGTTTTCACTCAGTTCCATATTATACCACATTATGTATCCATGCATCATTTTTGTAGACATGTCTCATTTTTTTAAATTTTTTTATCCCATCTCCTTTACAAAAATTGTGTACAAAAATACCCATCCTCTTTAGA
>JAOWAY010455003.1:0-13131 GCA_028565895.1 Goniobranchus geometricus | reverse complement strand
ATGTGACTCTCCTCACACAAACATTCATTCATTGGTCTAAAACTCTAGTCAAGAAAGATGTTTACGTTAATAATGTCTCTTGATAGATGAAGCTGCACTTGTGAAGGCTGCCCGCAATTTGGATCACACTTTTACCACAAGGACACCAGACTATGTCGTCATAAATGCAGTGAGTTTTTTGAAGATAATACACAGCTTTATCCTTTCATTGTTCTTGTGGTTTTTCCACTTTTATTGAAAGACGATTTCTCGTAAACAGATTGCTTTGACTTTAATACTGAGTCTTATTGAGTCAAGATAAAAGTTTGTTGAATTGAATTGAATTGAATAAGGTAGACTTATGACGAACAGAATGTTGGGAAAAGAAAAAATGAATATGCATAATTGCTTTTTAGATTATTTCTTTTCAAAGTCCATGTCATATCTAAGGATTTTTATAATTTCATTCTCATTTCCTGTGAGGAACGCAGAATTTGGGAAGATTTAAATCTTATTGATATCCCTCGTGGTGTAAAAAGGTTTTCCTTTCTCTGGAATAGCAATTTTAATCATGTTGAATTGACAAAGTGTATGTTATGTCAATATGTTTTAATAGTAATGGAAGAGTTACTGATGTTTGAAGATCATTTTAATATTCTTTTTTCAGTTGGGTGAAGAGAAGAAGTATCAAATACTAAGTGTGTTGGAATTTACAAGGTTAGGCATCACTCTTTAAATGTGTCCTCATGTTGTTATTAGTTATTGCAAGATATCGTTATGAATGATTTGAGGTTCACCTGTCTTGTTGGCTATAGTATTACATGTAACAGGCCTGTATTTGTAATTCTAGAGCCTTTTCATAAAGCTCTATGAAAAATAATATCTATGAAAGCTCTATGAAAAATAATAATAAGATCTATATAAATTCACACTCTGCGCAGAGTGCTTTACAAGTATTCCACAACATGCCTTTCCCAACCTGATACATTCTCAAC
Organism: Goniobranchus geometricus; assembly: GCA_028565895.1. Lineage (NCBI taxonomy): Eukaryota > Metazoa > Mollusca > Gastropoda > Nudibranchia > Chromodorididae > Goniobranchus > Goniobranchus geometricus. The sequence continues at coordinate 12,157 of JAOWAY010455003.1, read as the reverse complement.
TCATTGTGAAGTATACAGAGATGCTGCCATTTTGCAGGTGTACTTGCTCTAGTATACTGTTAAGATCTTCCCTGTGGTTGGGAACTCGGTAACACCTGATTGGGGTGAGGAAATGTGTGTGAACTCAGAACCTCGCTGTTGCAACTCTTAATCCTTGACCTCACAGCCACATCATCACAATATCTGAAAGCTTGCTGGATTCTGAAAATGCAATAATCTTGCTGTCTTTTGTATGGTGTTGAATCACAGAAAACGAATATCACTTATAGAAAGCTTGATGTAGAGGGAAACATGCTCACAAAGGGGGAAGGAAATAATGACACAGGTTCTATATGACTGTTGTTGAATTTTAGAGAAACAGACAATATTTTACTGGGGTTTTTTCAAAGATCTATATTTAGAATACAATTTAAGCTAGAAAGATCAGATTTGTTTTGACAACAAGAAATTAGGGTAGTTAAAATGCTCAAATTCTACTAACATTTGAATTATGTATACTAGTACATTATATGGCTTTTAACAGTTGAAATATTTCATATAGATATCATTAAAATTTTATTTCCTCAGTAAAAGGAAAAGAATGTCAGTTGTGGTCAAGGATCCATCAGATAGAATAATGTTGCTCTGCAAAGGAGCGGTAAGTTGTGAAATTTTCTTGAATTGGATCATCATACTCCTATCTTCTCTTCATATCTCCCACCACCTTTTTACTTTCCATGCATATTTATTTACCAGCAGAAGTAAAGATTGAGTAACCGTTATGCAAATTCCATCAATTCTTTTCTTCTTTTCTCCATGTCCATATATATCTATTTACTGTCATCTTTGAATCAGAAATACAGTTTAGTGGCAAACATGTAAACCTATCAAATAAACTTATGCTCTTTGCATAAGGTGTCTTTGGTGCCTTTTCTATATCCATTCACATTTGTTTAATATTCTCCTTGAAGCAGAACTAAAGATTAAGTATCCAATATGTAAGCCTATGTAATAAACTTATTCTCTTCACATATCATATCCATTATACATTTCTCTTTCAGTCATATTTGTTTGCCACTGTTCCTGAACCAAAACTGAAGATTTAGTATTCAAAATGTAAAATGTCTCTGATGCCTTTTATCCATCTACTCCTATTACTTACCTATTTTGTCTTAAACAGAACTAAAGATTAAATGTCCAAAATGTAAACCTATCAAATATACTTACATTCTTCTCATAAGTTATCCTTGATACCTTTTCTTTATCCATTCTTTTTGTTTACCATTCTTCTGGAAGCAGAACTGCAGACTTATTATCCAAAAATGTAAATCTGTCAAATAAACTTAATCTCTCCACATAAGGTATCCATGATGTGTTTTCTCCTTCTATTCCTATTATTTACCATTATTTTTTAAGCAGATTAAATAAATTATTTCTCATCACATAAGACATCCATAATACCACTTTATCTCTCCACTCATATTTGTTTGCAGTTGTCCTGTAAGCAGACTTCAAATTTACTGCCTTAAATGTAAACATATAAAATAAGTTAACACTCTTCACATAAGATATCTTCAATGCTTTTTCTCTCTCCATCAATATTTCTTTATCGTTCTTCCTGAAGCAAAACTACAGATATTCTTATTATCCTCTTCACTTCATATATCCTTGACTCTTTTTATCCATCCCTTCATATTTATTTACACATTTTCTATAAGCCAAAGTAGGGATTTAGTTCCAAAAGCTTCAATCCTTTGAAGTAAACTCAGGCTTAGTTTTTGCAATTACAAAAAATTGAAAGACTGTTAAATCCAGTTTTTGAAACATATTTCATGATGATTTTTTTCTTTGTGGTAACTCTGTTCAACAGGATAATGTCATCTATGAGCGCTTAGGCCAAAAAAGTAAATACACAGATATAACAGAAAGACATTTGGAAGACTTTGCATCAATGGGTAAGAAATATCGCTTTTAAATATGGGCAGGCATATATGATTTAGTTTGCAGTGAAGTGGTAAGTTTTGCTCAGAGGAGGGAAGTTGAGGACAAAAATCAATAAACAACACTATCTCTTATTTAAAAGATTATCATTCCTACTTTAAACTTTACATCTAAATATAAATTAGGTGTGTGTATGTGGGGGAAAGGTAGGCTGAAAGAAAAGCAGAAATAAATCAAACAAACTTTTACAAACAATATCCCAAAGGTACATTTTCTTATTTGAGGACTTATCTTATCTCCAACAGGACTACGCACATTGTGTATTGCAAGAGCAGAGATATCAGAAAGTTTTTACGATGATTGGGCATCAACATTCTATAAAGCAAGTACCGCATTGCAAAACAGACAACAGAAATTGGAAGAAGCTGCTGAGTTGATTGAAACAGTAAGCTAAATAGTCAGAATTCAATTGCCTTCTTGTTTTCTAAATTTGGTGTGTCCTTTCTGTCCACTTCTCCCCTCACTCTTATGTATATATCAAGTGAATTTTTCCTCCTTGTCCTTCAAGCATATACAATGTATACAAGACTTCAAGGTGCAGCTTTAAGTGCCCCTCTTCTTTTTAACTACATTGGCATTTAAGTGCCAGTGGTAATTCACCTCCCTGTTCCTGCTCCCTGTTTCATCATCGTGCCACACTTATAACAAGAGTGTTTTCCACAGCCTTCAGGAGACCATAATGCATCAAGTAGTTTGCCTATGGTTGCCTATGAATGATTGTGCTGTGAGGTTCTCTCAGATATACCTTGATGGGTTTCAAATACAAATGAATGAAACATCTCTGACATTTGAACAAATCAAATACCTGTGCAGTCAGTATTTCAGCCACCTGTGCCCAACAGTTGTCTTTATCATTGCCCTCTATTATTGTGAGGACCAGCAACTAAAACTGGCACTTAATATAGGTTCTAATTGTCATATGGTTTACTTGTTCGTCTGGGTAAGGAGCTAATTTTTATGAGGTCATTGAGACTAAGAAGTCCAGAATTGCCAAAAATCTGCCTATAATGAGGTGGTGATCTATGTATGTCTAGTACAGAACCAGTATGGTCACATGAATATTGATAACAATAGGTTCATTTCAGAAAAAAAAACAACTCACAAAATGATGAATTCTCAATAGATAAGTTAAATATGAAATGTGAAAGCAAATGTGTTATGCACTCTTTTAACTTTTTGAAATACATCTCCCAAAATGTTGATTCTAGTTGCCTTTTGTATTCAGTGTTGACCCAAACTGCTTCTAATTGTATCACCTGTCACTTGTCAGCATCATCATCTACGATGTTAGCTGCCACACACGACTTCACAATGTTCCTCCATCCATCTCTGTTCTGACTGTCCCTGGTCATGCTCTTTATACTTATACCAAGTGTTTTTCTGATGGAGTTGGTATATGAGGTTATTGGTCTAATTGTATAGAAAAGATAAAAAATAAAATGTGCTATATTCATCCTTTGCAAAGACATCCTGTAGAAGATGAATTTCATTACAATGTATGATATCATGAAGACAAATTTAGCTTTACGTAGTAATTAAGCAGTGAAAGTTAAACAACATTATTGCTGGTTGCCAAGGTGCATTAGCAGGTTCCCCTTGGGTTATGAATCATACTAATTCACATCTGAGTCAAGTGGGGTTTTTTTTAGGGCTAAGCATCTTACCCAAAACGCACTGTCACTGAACAATTGATTGTCATTGGAAAGCCATCCACCAAGTAAAGAATCATTGCAGTCCCCAATGGAAACCCATCTAATAACTGAGTATACTACCATTGTTTGATACACTGATATTCGCAGTTGAATACACTCTCTAGACACAGTGTTCTCTGTACATAGATACCTACAGCCTTTAAAAAGTTTCTTGTATAAGAATGATTATCAGTCTTGTTCTGTACATGTACAGCTGTGAATTTGTCACTTTCGTTTCAGAATCTGTGTCTACTTGGTGCCACAGCCATTGAAGACAAGTTGCAAGATGTAAGTCTTTTATATGCTTCTCAATATTCTTTTATTTTCATTTCTCCTTGTCTGTTTGTTGGATCTTATTCCCATTACTACCATGTTTTGAAATTTAAATAGATGAACTATCTCTCTGAAACATATTCTTAATGAATGGTATAGAGTATTTTTTCTTTTTATTCACCATTAAAAAGAATTTCAGTTAAGGAGCTAAGTTTGTTGCTTTATTTTTAATATTTCAGTATTGAAATACTTTGTTAATTTCAAGTGCTTGAACAGTGATTATTGGTGAGGGTGTTGAACGAAAACAATCTCTCCAGCCATATCATTGATGGTCTTCCTAGAAAACAATCAGAAGTCTTTTTTTTTATTTGAGGAAATACATATAAAAAAATTTGGCTGAACCATCATGTGAACACTAGATTGGCATAGTGGGCAGACATGCTCATTGTATCTTTATTGGATTCGACTTGAAAGACAAAGGTGACAAGTTGGACTTCCTGGAGTGGTATTTTACACAAGTGTACCATTACTGGTGGCCCAGTAGCTCAGTTGGTAGAGCGGCTGACTGCCATGCAAGGTGGCCTGAGTTCGAACCCAGCTGAGCAGTGTTTTTTTGGGGGGCGGCCCTGTTCACGCAGCAGTAGTATGGGTAGCTAGTCTTTCTAGACTTGGCGGAAGTAAAGGCTGCGTGGAAAGCAATGGCAAACTACCACATTAAGCCGTCTGCCTAGTACAATTAGGGCCCTACCCCTAATTCCCAATACTCAGTCAAGGGTACGTGACTAGCTTTACTTTTTTTATACCATTACTCCATCGAGGTCCATCACTCCATCAAGGTAAGGTTTAAGGGTACAACTTGACCAGAAGAGAAGGCCTGAAAGATTTGTCTTTTGTCTATGACTTCCCTTAAAGGAAATGACCTTTCTCTTCATTGCACAATAATGGAAGTGTAACTCCTGATCAACTGCAGAATGACAGAAAGAAGTTAGTTATATCATATATGAAGAAGAGAGAAAGACATGCACACGCATATATTCTTTTGTTTTCAAAATTTCAAGAGAAATTTCAGTCAAATTACAAACACATTCATTATTATGAAGCACAGACCAAAGAATCTGTCGTAGAATCTTGTTGGTTTGAAGTCTAGTCACCCTTCCTGCACCTTACAGTCAGATTTATCTTCCGTTCTTCGAAATTGTGAATGTCACCCTTGAACCTGAATTTTCTGGAGATATGACATGTGATTTGTATGGTTCTTCTTCTCAAAGGAAAGTTCACATACTTCATATGAATTTTTCCTCTCATTTCATGTCATTTTTTCTTCAAAATAACATCTTTTGTGTTTGTAGGGTGTCCCAGAAACAATTGACACATTGGCCAAAGCAGACATCAAAATATGGGTGTTAACCGGAGACAAGCAAGAAACAGCTATTAACATTGGTAACTTTTTTGTTTTTCTTTACAGTACCACATTCATTGCTTAAAACAATCAGACAAAGACAACTTAAGTTTTTAGGTCATATATATATCGACATAAGGAACTTGAACATCTAGCCCTGACTGGAAAAATTGAGGGGAAAAGAAGCAGGGGTAGGCAGAGAGTGACATATTTAGAGAGCTTAAATCACTGGCTGACAAAAAAAAAGGAGAAAAACAATAGCATGAACTTCATGAGATTGTCTGAACAGAGAAGTGAATGGCGTGTCATGGTCGCCAATGTCTGCCTCAGATCTGGTACTTGTTTTAAGAGTCATGATTTTAGTAATAATGTAATATTAATGTTGCAACGACCTCTATAAATTTGATTTAAGGGTCATGATTGAATTAGTAATGCTACAATATAAATCACACCAATGATATCTATAAAGGTGTGAGTCAATTTATGGTGTTAAAGATTTTGGATTGATGAGACAAGGTATGATGTTAATTTATAGATTTATGTCAATTTATAACAATCAGGAAGGGGAACGTTGTAGTTTCGTGGCTCGACAATTATTTATATAGTCAAATAAATAACGAGGTTCAATATATGTGCGGGGAACGATGATCTAATGACAGGGTTCGATCCCCGGCATAGTCATACCGAGTCTTTAAAAGTGGCAATTTAGTAACCGTCTCGCTTGGCGTTCAGCATTGTGAGAACAGTTCTAACACTGTCAGTGTACTGGATGAGTCATTCGAGTTGTGCTATACCTTATGGTTCATGTGTGGCAGCATATACACATGTTAAAATGGCACCGTTACTGAAGCAACCTATGATGTTGATAATGAATAACATGTTCGGGGTTGTACCGGCTTCAGAACATTTGATTTTCCGTATCGTTCTGCTCCAATATCCGATGCTAGGTAGGATATACGTTGCTCATCCTAGACAACCAAATAGAGGCAAAGATCCCATGTATCGCCAGCAGAAATTTGGAAATCTCGTAAAGTACACTGCATGTACAACTTCGTCTCAATGAGTCAGTCTATATTTTAGAATAGGACGGAAACATGGAAGAAAAGCCATTGCATTCGCCAAAACAACACGTACCACTCCCTTTTTTCTTTTCTTTCAGAAATTCAGGACTTTTCTTTCGATAGCCTTATCAATGCCAAAACATACTGCAGAGTCTGTTAACTGCTAGAACCCTTACTTGCCTCTCAAATTACCAAATTGTACTGTACCTTAAAGAATCAGGGATTCTGTTCCACAGTCTAAGTGAACTGGCGAAGAGGGAATTTAGGTGGAAATCTAGATTTGAATGTGGTACATTCTAGTTTTGCCTTTTGTTTAGTCTGGTGTTAATGCTATGGTTGCTGATTTGGTACTTATCAATTGGTATGTCATTAAGATTATTTATGCCTTTATAAGAATTGTAGAATTTATCCTAGCCCTGAGTTCATCTTGAGGGATCCAATTTATGCACTAGTTGTAAGTGTACTACCTGAAGTGTAATTATAATCATTTGTTAGGAAGCGTGCCATATTCTTTTTTGTGTTTCTTGTTCTTTTTTTTTTTACGGATTCTCTTTTTGTTTGTTGGTACGGGGATCCCCGACACAGTATCCATAATCTAGAATGGGCTTAACAAATGCATTTACACATTTTTCTTAGATTGTTTTTTGGTAATTGGTCAGGTTTCGTCTCAGGAATTCTAGTGTGGAGCTATTCTTTTTGCACACTGGGTTATTTCGATCTTTCCAATTTAGCTCACTGTCTATTATTATACCTAAATATTTTGCACTTTAAGTTTCACTCATTATCTCATTATGTATTTTGTATTTGCATTTAATTGGTTTAAGTTTTTTAGTGATTGTACTAATCTGACACTTCTTTCGATAGAATTCCTTCTTCCAATTACTCTCCCACTCTAGTAGGGTTTCTAGGTTTCTTTGCAATGTTTCTCAATCATCGATTGCTCTTTTTTTCTCTCTGCACAGTAAGCTATCATCTGCAATTAATCTTATGGTGGCATTGGCTGACAGGTTTTGATCTATGTCATGTATGTGTATCAAGAAGAAGAATGGACCGAATACCGTTCCTTGTGGGACATCTGATTCTACTAATTTTTGTGTTTGATTCTACTTCTTCGACCATTACTCTTTGATATCTGCCGAGTTGAAATGAATCTGTCCACTGTATAATGTTTCCAAAAATCGCGTATTCCTTCATCTTTTGCAATTAATCCTAATCGATCTACTTTATCGAAAGGTTTTGAAAAATCTGAAAGAATTGCATCACTTTAGCTTTTGTTGTTTAGGCAGTTGCTAAAGTCAGTTAAGGTTGTTATTAATTGGGTTCTACAGCAGCTTTTTTTTTTTGGTCTAAAGCCATGTGGCACATTGTTTAAGATTTGATTGTACTCAAAATGGTCCATGATGTTACTATGCATTATGTGGTCCAAAACTTTACAAGATATGGGTGTTAATGAGATTGGTCTATAGTTTTCTGCTTTTATTTTGTTTCCCTTCTTAAATAATGGCATTTGCTGTTTTCCATTCGTTTAGGACTTTTCCTTGATCTATTGAGGCTTGAAAGAGAAGAACATAGGCATCTACTAATACATGAGCAAATTCTGTAAGAAATTTTGCCAAATATGCCATCTGGGCCTGTGGCTTTATGTTTCTTTATTTCTTTTTAGTAATTTTAGAACACCTTTTTTTTTCTTTACTTACAGTAATGTTGATCATCTTTGTATATTTGTTTATTCCATCTTTGGCTTTATGGTTTATTTTAGGTTCTGGGTTTGAGAAAACTTTTGAAAACTGCTCATTTAGGATATTGGCCTTTTCTTTAGGGTCTTTGATTGATTGATTTGCGTCATTATCAAGATCAGGAATACCTATTTCTTCTTGTCTTTTGCTTTTGATTTAAGACCATAGTTTTTTTTTTATTTCTATGTCTTCATTTATCATGTTATTTAAATAATTTGAGTGGGTTTCCCTTAGGGCTTTTGGGGGTTTTCTTTTGGTTTCTTTATATTTATTTTTCACTTGCTCCGATTTAGTTTCTCTCATTTTTTAAAACCATCTTTTCTTTAATTAAGTTTGTTAGCCTTCTCGTCTGGGAGTTGAACCAAGGCTGCTGATGCTCTCTGTTCTAGGGGTTACCTTTGTAGATTCATTAAAAAAAATTCCCTTGCATTTTACTTCTAATTGAGTTCCACATTTCATCAATGTCGCTTTGGAGATTAAATATTTTAAGGAATTCTTCTGATTAAGTTTCCATTTCACTTTTCATTTCTTTCTAGGTTGCACTTGTTCCATAAGAGAGTTTTATGGGGTTTAGTTGGGTTTTCTTTTACTTGTCGCTGTAATGTTGTCATTTACTATTATGGCATCTTAGTCGCTTATGCCTGGGATTAGTTCTTTGCTCATGATAAAATTTGGGTTATTGCTTAAGAATAGGTTTAAATTGTTTTTATCTGTGTTTTTAAAATAAATTGTTTATTTTACTCCTAAATTTCTGATTGTGTCTAGCATTTCCAAGTTCAGCTTGCTTCCTACAATGTTATGATATTGTTTCCAAGTTTATGTCTGGTCAGTTGAGTCGCCCCCTATCCAGAGGAGATCATTTTAAACAAAACAAACACATTTTAACAATTGTTTTTAGTTCAATACGTTTTATTCAGTAAACCTTCACTTTTCTGCATTTCTAAACAAATAATCTAGATCAAGATTCAGACTCATAAGCAGCATTTATGTATTATCAAACATAGCCTAATTAAACCAACAGGACAAAAAGAAAAAAAAAAGGAACAATCAAAGAAAGTACCGGTAAGGGAGGAGAGAAATGTAAGCAGGAACAAAGCAGATCAGTTGCCCAGGGGGAAAAACCGGAAAAGCTGGCAAGGTGCAGGAGAAAAAAGAACTTGGCCGTAGATGATAATAGGATGAAATGAAATGAATCGTTCGGTTTGTTATGTAGGTTTACAATCGCCAAGGCCTTTGGCTGATGGTTTTGTTTGAATGAGGTCATTAGGATCTCAATGATAGTGCTGCTGCTGCTGCTGCTGCTGCTGCTGCTGCTGCTGCTGCCCACTTAATGATTAACTATTAATATTACATTAATAAGTGACTTGAATTTAACTATATCAGTATCCATTGAGAAAGATACCTGGGAAGCTAGTTGCTACACACACCAACACATAAAAAAGGCACAAAAAACAAAAACAAAAAAGAAAAGCAACAACAACAACCACCTCCCCCACTCCTAAAAAAAGAGCGAAAAAAAGCCAAGAAAGAAGAAGTGGAGCTGAGAACAAAATGTCGAGTAACAAGTTATAAAAAACATTTCTAAAAGTCAAAATGGTATGAGCTAGAAAAAAAAACAAAACAAACAAAACAAGACAACACAACACATAACACAAATAAAATAAGACACAACGAAAATAAGCCAATACAACAGAAAAAATACATGAACAAACAATAAACGACTAACAATACCCTTCCTTTTTCTGCCAAGAAGGAACCGCGTGGGACTTATCACCTTGACGCATAACGTCATGTTTAAAATATCCCATGAAGTCGACTAGGCCGACATCTTTGAAGGCAAGTTAAAGACTTGGATAAGTGGGCAGGTTAGAGACTTGGATAAGTGAGCAAGTTAGAGGGTTGTATAAGTGGGCAAGTTAGAGACTCGGATAAGTGAGCAAGTTAGAGACTTGGATAAGTGGACACGTTAGAGACTTGGATACGTGGGCAAGTTAGAGACTTGGATAAGTGGACAAGTTAGAGACTTGGATACGTTAGCAAGTTAGAGACTTGGATAAGTTCGCAAGTTAGAGACTTGGATACATGGGCAAGTTAGAGACTTGGATAAGTGGACAAGTTAAAGACTTGGATACGTGTGCAAGTTAGAGACTTGGATAAATGAACAAGTTAGAGACTTAGAAAAGTGGGCAAGTTAGAGACTTGGATAAGTGGGCAAGATAGAGACTTGGATACGTGGGCAAGTTAGAGACTTGAATAAGTGGACAAGTTGAAGACTTGGATAAGTGGACAAGCTAGAGACTTGGAAAAGTGGGCAAGTTAGAGAGACTTGGATAAGTGGGCAAGTTAGAGACTTTTATAAGTGAGCAAGCTAGAGACTTGGATAATTGGACAAGTTAGAGACTTGGAAAAGTGGACAAGTTAGAGACTTTTATAAGTGAGCAAGTTAGAGACTTGGATACGTGGGCAAGTTAGAGACTTGGATAAGTGGGCAAGATAGAGACTTGGAAAAGTGGACAAGTTAGAGACTTTTAAGAGACTTGGATAAGTAGACAAGTTAGATACTTGGATAAGTGGGCAATTCAGAGACTTGGAAAAGTGGGCAAGTTTGAGACTTTTATAAGTGAGCAAGTTAGAGACTTGGATAAGTGGGCAAGTTAGAGACTTGGAAAAGTGGACAAGTTAAAGACTTTTATAAGTGAGCAAATTAGAGACTTGGATAAGTAGACAAGTTAGAGACTTAGTTAAGTGGGTAGGTTAGAGATTTAGAAAATTTGGCAAGTTAGATACTTGGATAAGTGGGCAGATTAAAGACTAAGAAAAGTGGGCAAGTTAGAGACGAGGATAAGTGGGCAAGTTTGAGACTTCAAAAAGCGTGCAAGTTTGGGACTTTGATGCGTGGGCTGGTTAGAGACTTAGAAAGTGTGCAAGTTCGGGACATGGATATGTGGATAGGTCAGAGACTTAGCAAGTTAGCGTTTTGAATAAGTGGGTAGGTTAAAGACGTAGAAAAGTGGGCAAGTTAATGTCTTGGAAAAGTGGGCAGGTTGCAGCCTTAGAAAAGTGTACAAGTTAGGGACTTTGATAAGTGAGTAGGTTGGAGACTTAGAAAAGTGGGCAAGTTAAGGACTTTGATAAGTGGGTAGGTTAGAGACTTAGAAAAGGGTGCAAGTTAAGGACTTTGAAAGTAAGTAGGTTAGAGACTTAGAAAGTGTGCGTTAGGGACTTTGATAAGTGGGTAGGTTAGAGACATAGAAAAGTGGCCAAGTTAGGGACTTTTGATAGGTGAGTAGGTTGGAGACTTAGAAAAATGTGCAAGTTAGGGACTTTGATAAGTGGGTAGGTTAGAGACTTAGAAAAGTGGGCAAGTTGGGGACTTTTGATAAGTGAGTAGGTTAGAGACCTGGAAAAATGGGCAAGGTAAAGACTTGGATAATTTGGCAGGTTAGAGACTTGGATAAGTGGGCAAGTTAGAGACTTGGATAAGTTGGCAAGTTAGAGACTTGGATAAGTGGGCAAGTTAGAGACTTGGATAAGTCTTGAATTTAAAATCAAACTCTGCTCATCAATCTGCTGTCACAGATGTTACTGTTGCAACTGCGATGTTCGTCCTTCATATTCGAAGATGACCATGACTTCTGATCACTTAATAGGGCTGGGGTGTGTACGGAGATGGCTAATGGGCCGATCCGCGCCCGGAAACGTCTGTTGCAGTGAGGACAGATGATGCTTGGGACTGTACCAAGGTTGTGAACTGGAGATCATTCTCTCCTTTCTTTTCAAACGACTCTGTGCCTTATCATTAATGCGCCTTTCTTCAAAGGCAGATGCTCCTGCTCTTACGAGTGAGCGCCATAAGGAACGATCTTCTGCGGTCTTTTCCCTTGTAGTATAAGGAATGCTGCAGAGCTTGAGGGCTTCCTTCGGGGTGTCTTTGTATCCATTCTTTGGTTGGCCTAGAGAGCGGTTGCCTTTTGCCAGCTCACCGCTGCCGTTTTCAAATAAAGAGCAGTAATTGCA